>JAMBUN010000075.1:0-75533 GCA_030271035.1 Microascus cirrosus
CCTCTCTCCCTTCCCCGGTGCCGCTGCGCCAGCCGATGCAATGTGTGCCGATGAGGCAGCATGTCGTTGAGCAATGCGTCCAGTTCTTCGTGATCTCGAAAGTAGATGGACGATATCGATCATTGTCCATGTATCGACAGAGTTAATTGAGACTACCAAACGCCGCAGAGTAACTGACGTAGAGTTGCATCAGCAAGGGGCGCCTTTGAGACAGCAAGTTCCTAGCCGCACTCACAAACATGAAGATTCCGAAATGCAACCTTGCACCTCAGAATACAACCTTGAACTGAGAGGCAAGAAAGAGGGCTTATGTTGAACCTGCCGTGGAATAAAACACGCCCGTCACGTCAAGAAGGCAAGGCGGTCCGTATTGGTTGGACAGATGGGAAGCCGCCAGTTCAAGATGGCATGGACTCAACCCGAGGCCTCATAATAACTACCGTCCTCGGGATGAGTGGCGAGAGTCTCACGCGCGCCCTGGGGTGAAAGATACTGGTTGAGCATTGCTTGGTGATTACCGCCGTTAATGGGCCGAAACGAATGTTGGGACACCGTTACCTCCGGGCGGTATCCTCCAGGCATGGGCGAAACGAAAGGATTGAAATGCATGTCGCCTGGTTGAAAGCAAAGAGGGTTGGCGTTGAAAGCCGTTCCAGAGCCAAAAAGATGCCCGTTGTCGCCTGCGTGGGGAAACTTGAATCCCGAGTGGATATTCTCTTTCCCAGCTTCCACAAGTCGCGAATGGTCCTTCAAGTGTGCATTAACCGGAGCAAAGCTTGTATTCGTGCCGAGGGTCTGGAGTGGGAGTCGGGGGCGGGGCCGGAAACTAGGATCCATGAGTTCCTCCGTCCTTGAAAACCTATCCCCAGAAGGAAAGCGACGTACCCCGTATCAATCCCAGAGTCATTCGATAAGGTCCGCTCTGCCCCAAAATCTGTGCCTGTTAGTTGCGGCACCTCCGTTTAGCGTTGCGACGGGGAGGATCAGGGTGACGATCATCGTGCATGTGTTGGGGCGTGGAAGGAGCTTCAAACTGACTGAAGTGGCTAGAGCCAGTTCCATCGTTAAACACATCCAAAGCTCGGTGCGACGTGTATGCGCCCATTCCCCCAGCCACCAAGTCGTCATCGTCGTCCTCGGTGGCCCTTGACCTCGTCGTCTTCCTACGATTCTTCTTGGACTCCGGCTGGGGAGACTAAGATTGGGTTAGGGAAGCACCGCAAGCCCGCGAAGCACCGGCAAACTTACGGGCGAGCTTGCAACAGATGGACTGGCATAAACGTCCCGAATCCTCTCCAAGTCGAAATCCAGATTGTAGACATACTCATCGCGCGAGATCGTAGCGGAGAATGCCGCCATCTGGTCAATAACCGATTTGTCTTTACGCTGGTTCCGCATTCGCTTCATTTCTTGGCTTGCGGCGTCGAACATATTCATCCCGGGCCAACAGACGCCCTTCAGCCTCGGCATCCCATCATCATCCTCAGGGTATTCCTGAGGCTGGAACGACTTTCCCAGGGTGTCCCTGTAAAGAGTCAAAGCGGGAGAAGCTCGGTAAGGAGCCGAACCTCCGGGAGAATCCGCGAAGCTGAGGCTCGAATTCCCGTTCACAGACGGGCTTTGGGCGTTGCTCGAATACGTGTGCCCGCTCGAACGGGAGGCGGGAGTCTTGGGACGGTAAGGAACGGTAATGTCGTCCTTTTCAAGCTTGATGGCCTTCTTGCTTGTTCTGCCCTTCTTCGAAACCTGTTACCAGTTAGCTAAATTTTCCGGTATCACCGAGCCATTGCAGAAGCGAATGGACACTGACGGCTCCAGGTTCATTGCGAGTTCTCCGCTTCTTCCCGGCTTCCTTCTCGTCGCGCTGTGCTAATCGGTCCGCGAGAAGTTTTTCGATACCATTGTCCTCATACCACTGGTTGTATTTGAGGAGGGTGTCAGAGGCAGAGGGATCGCTCAAAGCTCGAATCTTCAGCAATTGGTGGGCATGCAGGTGGCCCTTTGAATTGATGTGGGTTAAGAGATGGGAGATATCGGAGAACTTCTGCTTCTTCGGACAAGCGGTGCAAGTGAGCGGGATGGCGCTCTCAGGGCTTATAGAAGCCATGTTCCGCGTATGCGTCTGCGTCTGCGTCTGCCAAGGAGAAATTAGTACACCATTCTGAAGTCTCGATCTTGAATGTCAATCAAGGGACGCCCAACCCGGTACAAGGATCAAACGAATGTCACCAATCAGTTGGCAGTGAAACCAGTTGCCTCGAGCACCGAACGAAAGAAGATGCCACTCTGCCCCAGGGCAGCCAGAGCATAGGATCACTTGGTTTGGCCGAGGGCCGGGACAGGACGACGGTAGCAGGGCCAGTATTTGTGCCTCGCTGCTAAGTCGAAGACCTGTCTCCGAGCGCGTTCGCAAAAGAGAGCGGATGATGGGGAGAGCGAGGGTACAGATGGCGTCCGTCACGGCGGTTGTACGAATCTTCTGGGAGGTGGATCTCACTGACTTGGGGCCGCGATGGAAGGAGAGACTGCTTCGCTTTGACAGGGGGGACCTCAGTGACGCAGAGTGAGAAGGAGAGGCCATGCGGCCGTGGTCGCTCTTGCCAAGTATGCTCCTGAGGAAGGACCTCCCTAGGAAGGGAAGGTACCGAGCGGCATGCCAAATATGGTGAGGAAGGAACAAAGCAGAAAAAGGACTCCAGTGACGAGAGAAATCCTGAAGTCAACTTACCCACATCCCAACCTCGCCGTCTTCATCCTCATTCTTGATAAGGGGAGATAGCAGCGACTGGGGAACTAGAGGACCATTACGTTCGAAAGTCGTGCTTGTTGGAGGCTCTTGTACATCCAGCATGGGCATCTGGTGCTGTAGCTGCATGGGATTGGCATCTCGCTCGTTCCAGGAGTGAAGAGCATCATCTAAAACCAGGTCGTTTAATGATCCCAGCACTGGCCCATTTACCATCGAAAGGGCCGTCTCGTTATAGATTTGTCCCAAATGCGTGAATGGTGGTGACTCTGTGGATGGCGCCGTGTGGAAGGGAAGGAAGTCCGGCGAACGGTATCCACGGTATTCTTGGAATGTATCAGGCAGGCCCATGTACTGAGACGCAGCATTTTCGAAGCTCAACTGGCGTCCGAAAGTGCCAGACTCGAACCCGGAGTCGAAGGATGTGGCGCTGCCTGGTTCCGTCGAGGAGAAGTACTCGGCCGTATCTATATCAAAGCCATCCAGGTCAAGCTCCATTGTAGATACCTTCGCGAAACGACGACGAGACGCGCTAAGGCTGGTATCTCTGGACCAAAGTCAGCCTTCTCCATGACACTAGAGTTGTTTTTAGAAGGTGAAAGGGGAGCAACTGACACTGAAGAAACTGATAAATCGATCGCTGTCAGGGTCTGGGTACGCGGGTGTGTGTGACGTGATGGAGAGAGTGCGCGGTGAGGGCAGGTATGTGACAAGGTGAGGAAGGCCGTCCTGAAAATTTGTTATGTTTTTGTTGCCGAGAAGGTGCAGTGAAGGAAATCAGTCAATGGTGTTGGGTAACAAAAGGGCATCTGGGATGGTGGGTGTGTGGGTGGTGCCTTCCTTCCTTGCCAGGAAGCAGCGACAAAGGAAGGTGTCTCTGGCAACACTTGACTCAAGGCCGTAGTTCCAAATGACAACGTCCCATGTGAGAGAAAGCACCAGATTGGCTTAAATTCTGTGGAGGGGAGAAAGAGAAGTCGGTGGTGGTAGAATGTGAGCAGTTTTCAGAGAAGGCACGTCGATATGTGAGGGTCATGGAAGCCAATAGCTGAGAGAGATTTTGATGGGGCTGGAGGGGAGCGTGGGAGGGAATGTGTGTTCGCTTCTGGTCTCTGCACCAAAGGTGATTGAGCTCGATGCTGGCGCCAAGGGCAAGAAAAGTCAAGGGATGTGATTGACCTTGCCGTAATAATTCCAGCGAGGCTTTCCGTGCACATCCACGCAGAACAGCAAAGTTCACATATTCTCCCCTTAGAGGCCTAAAAGCACTTCAAGGTAGCCAAAAGATTAAGAATAGCATAGAATTCATAGACAGGCCTTACCCATTGTGGTTGAGGGACAAGGGGAGTGGATAACCACAGACAATTCCATGGTCTCCTAATGATTCAAGTCCATCCGGGCTGGAGGCAGTGGTGACAGGATTAGCGAAATCCGACTGGCCACGTCAAAAGGGTGCCGAGGGCGAGGACGTGCGAAGACCAAGCCTACTTAAACAGAGCACCGCTGAAAAATGGTAGCCGGCGTATCGCGATACTCGGGAGTTGACCGAATGCACGTCTTAAAGGCTCCAGGTCGAGACAATGCGTAGATGGATGGCGTTCGATTAGGATTTCAACTCGCAGAGGTATGGATACTGGCTCCGTATCTATCTCGTACAAAGTAACATCATCCTACTTGGCCACGGCAGGAGTATTCTTCCTCCACAACCCAGCAGAAGTAGCGACGCCCGATGTTGTGATGTATGGCTTTGAAGCACAGGGCTGACCCACACATGCTCATGCGGTGCCCCTGAAAATGGCCATCCTTCGTCTTCTCTTGCCTTGTATCCTGACTACCACAGTGGCAACGGCTAGCAGGTTATTAGATGGCAAGAGGTGGAGGAATTGGTCACACTCTCATGAAAGGACGGACAAGCAGAAAGTAATGGCAATGACATCATTTCCTGCCCAGAACTCTCTGAGTCGTCTTCCTCGGCAAGCAGTACACAGGATCAACGGGCTCCAGCTCTGGGTAGCCTAGGAGGCTCAGTCCAGTCAAGCCGAAGAGCGTGTGCCAGACGTCAACCATGTTTCCCGGACGATCCGAGATACCGCCACGCTCAACATCCTGGCACCGCAGGATAAACCCGATCAACTTCTCCCGATCGATCCAGTGCGTCCGCCCGATGATGTCAAGGCTGCTCAGCACCCACCAGCTGTAGCAGACGTCCTCGTCCTTCTCCGGGCGGCCGTTGAGCCCGCCGCAGGGCACCTGCCGCTCACTGAGCCATTGCCCCAGTTTGTCGGCGTCGACTAGATCCAGCCGGTTGGCGATGGCGAGTGCCCCGACGCAGGTGAAGATCTGGCCCGAGTGGGATTCGGCGCCGGGGCTGGTGCCGTAGCCTCCCTCAAAATTCGTACAGGACGCGACATGGTTCACAGCCTTGTCGACGTCCACTAGAGATAGGAGACCAAGAAGGGAGAGCGCGTTGAGAGCTCCGTAGAGGAAGCGTGTGTCTTCCTCACCCCACTCGTCGCCGGCGAAGGTGCCTGTTTCTAGGTTTTGCAGCTCCGCGATGACTGCTGGGATGTCAGTAGTTCTTCCGGGGCCACAATATGGGGATGTCCAAATTTGAAGAGCACGTACACCTTCCGACTTGCGCCGCCCCTTTACCCCGAGACTCCAGGTCGTCCATGGCGTCCAGCATCACCAGAATCTGGACCGCACTGACCGTGGAGAGCATATGCGCGTCATGGCCGGGGGCAGCGCCGAACCCGCCGCTCTCGTGCTGACACGAGAGGACGAAATCTATCGTCTCGGACCTCGGAAGTGCCGTCGGGTGTCCTAGCAGGTGCAGGGCCGTGAGGCCCCAGTAGACACCATTGAGCCTCAGGTGCTCGGTCAACCAGTAGTTGTAGTCATCCTTCTTCGTGTCTAGGCTCTGGATATATTTAACATGGGCCTCTGTGGCCAGTCTGACCTCCTCAGCAGATGTGCCATGCTTGCTGGCCATCTTGGCTCAAAAAGTGCATGAAAGAAGGGTTGGAAATGTCGTCGAAAGATCCCAAGCTCAGAAAGAGCTCTATTTGTTATCACATGACACAAGCCATACAACCGACCATTTTCCGGGATGCTTGCTTCCCCCATCATCTCGGTGGGCCGTGAGATAGCTTACTAATATTGGCCTATGGAGGAGAAAATCAACCAAAGAAAAACGGCGCCGGCGCCAAGAAACAAATGAGGTAACGCCCCAAACCCTCCATTTACACCACTTCCTGAAGTTGCTCCAATTCTTCATGTCCACATATCTTCAAAACGCAACGAAGTGTGAGAATGTAATACGAGTTGATAGGGGAATTCTGTTGTGTTCTTCCATACGGCTGAGTGAGGGTTTCAAAAGCTGTTCCCCACGGGACACTGACTTTTGGACCTCAGTCTTCTCGTAGATCTTCCCAATATTCGACAGCTTGGTCCCTGGAAGGGCAAATTGGTGGGAAGCAGTTCAGGAGTCGGTGAAGAAAAGACTATGAGGTTGGGGGAAGTACCAGTTCTGTTGGGAAAGACGCGCTACCCCATGACGAGGGACGGAGCGGGTTTGCTACTCTGACAGAAGAAGCGCGAGAACGAAAGTCAGAACATGACGGGGATAGACAATGAACGGAGATCCCCACTTTTCGTGAAGGAATGCCTCTAGGTACGAACAACACTCTTCCAGCCCAAGAAGAACGGCCGGGTGCCAATCGTATGGAACACTGGCACAACGGATGAAACCTCGTCTTCAGCGGCCGGAGTGAAACCTCCGCTTCAGAGTGCGCCGCAAGGTTTGGAACACACAGACGACGGCATCGAAATACCGCTGAGCAGATAGAACTTCAGAGCTAAAACCTTTATTCTAACCAATCATTTACTACAATCACCATGACGTTGAACTGGTGGGCCTGGATCGTCTCCAGGACGAGCCAATCGCCGAGGCCCATAAAGAGCGTACACCGCTTTAGGGAGCCATAGAACCTGGAGGAACGGACTTGAATGAGCGTCAGAGAGACGATCGCGGTGGTCGTCACGCGGTCTCATACGGAGGCAAAAGGCCAAGTTGGAATCTAGGCGGTTCCGGGCTACCGCCATGCCAACTAGAGTACGTGGCATGACGATATGTTGACGTGAGCCCCTTCTCCTCGCTACCCCTCTAGTTGCTCAGCGTCCCTGCTATAAGTTAGCGGCATGACGGTTCTAGCACCGCCCACAGCCCAGGATGAAGTTCAAGATGGAGGATGCAAGGAGGGCGGGCGGAGGACTTAGTAGATACGCTGAGGATAGAAGCCTTGTGGGTCAGGAACAGTCCGATGGGCGTGGTATCTGGTGTAGACTTCTGGCCAAGTTTATGTTGATACCCCTCTAGAAGCCGTCCCAAAATCCGGAAGCCCTTATTGACACGGCGAGAAGCGGTCTTGGTATCTTCATGACACGAGAATCATCTTCCCCATATCGGACACACTACGATCCAGCTAATGTCTAGGATTAGTTTCATCTTTGACACCCGAACGTGTACGCCTTTGGTTTCTCCGCTTTCCTGCGTTTCCTAGCGCTGCTGGCGCTGCGGGGCTGGAAGCGGTGCAGAGGGGGCGTCGTCCTCGGCAAAACGCAGACGTTCAGACAGCCACAGTACGCGACGTGCGCAGGACGCGCTTTCCCAAAGCCGCCATGCTCAACGTCGCGCGTAGTTGTGGCTTAGGAGTCTGTTCCCGGCAGGCAGTTCGAAAACGTCGTCTAGATTTAGTATGTGGGGCGGGAAGCTAACTCTCTTATATGCGGGCCGGCCCGCCTCCGCTGCAGGTCGGTTGCGCCGCCCACGTCTTTTTTCATGATTATTATTCGGATGGCCGGATTCGTGGCATGAGGGGAGTTGGCAAGGGAGCTGCAAGCTGCAATGAAAACTTGGTTCTGTGGATGCTCGATTCAGTTGTGGCTTCATTTGGCTACAGAGAGCTGAGAATGGCAAGTGTACGAACTATGCGGCATGTGGCAGAAGTGGTGCTCGGAGAATGTCTTTCAAGGAGTTGTTGGGATGCACGGTTTGCTAGGGGATGTGGCTATTGTGATAGAGCTCGATGTCGCAACTGGGAAGGAAGCACGAAGGAGCAAGTGGAATATCGATGTACTATAAAAGGTCTCGTCGAAGCACCCTTTTCAGATTTCATACCCCAAGTCTGTAGTTCAAGGACCATTGCTCTTGGGTAATACAGCCTTTCTTCCTATTGAGAACCCTCTCCAGTTTTAACGCTTGCAAAATTATCATTTCCAGCAACAACCATGGCTGAAACCATGCACCCTAAGCCACCGAAGACTCATGAGGTGAAGCTCGAGGCTCGGGATGTGCACATCAACTATCCCGAGATGTTCCTCTCCACCAAGGACGAGCCAGCGACGCCCGTCACTGCCCATTCCAAGCACGTGCTCGTTATCGGGGCCGGGGTCAGCGGGCTAATGGTCGCCTGGATGCTCCTCGACAAGGGGTACCGGGTTACCGTCCTCGCGGACGACTGGGCCTGGAACAACGACTTTAGCAAGTCCCGCATCACCTCCCAGATCGCGGGCGCCCTCTGGGAGTTCCCGCCGGGCGGGTGCGGCCTCACGGAGATTGAGTCCCCCGGCTCCGGCTGGTCTAGCATCGAACACTACCGCGAGTGGGCCCTGCAGAGCTACGAGTTCTACGAGAAATACCATGATAAGGTGTCCAACAACTACGAGGCGACCGGCCGCTCGTTCGGGCTCAAGTTTACCGATCTGCACCAGTTCTTCTACTCGGACATAGTTGGAGACGAGGCAGATGGCTCCTTCGGTGGTAAGGAACCGCCTTACGATAATGAGGAGTACTTGAAGCTGCAGGCGATTCAGTGGGCGGCTGGAGAGGGTCGCATGGCGGAGCCCGACCTCTACTCTAAGTCGAAGATGGAGCAAGAATTTAACGACATCATCAAGCCAACCTTCCAGGGCCAGAAGCTCAAGAGCGCCTATAGTCATAGAACCCCCATCGTCAACACCGACAAGGCTATGGCCTACCTAATGGCCCTGGTGAAGGCTAAGGGAGCCAGCATGGAGACCCGCAAGTTCGACAGGCCTATAAAGGATGTCGGAGACGAGCTTTTGAGGGACTTCTCTGCCCACGGCATCGTCAACGCCACTGGTCTCGCCGCGAGAGAGCTGGCCGCCGACAATGACGTGTACCCGGTTCGGGGCGCCGTCCAGCGCGTAGAGAACACGCGCCGCGGCCACTTCAGACACTTAAACGACGCGTACCTTGTTCCCGCACAAAAGGACAGCAACAAGCACCCGACCAAAACGGTCTTCATTGTGCCCCGGAACGACGACGTGCTCTATGTCGGGTCCATCATCCAGCCGAACCACCACGACAAGGTGCTCTCGCAGGACTCGCCCGAGGTGCAGGTCATGTGGGATCGCGCGAGCGAGTTCATGCCGACACTGCGCCATGCGGGATTCTTCCCAGGGTACCCATTCGCCCAGGGTCTCCGGCCCTTCACGAAGAGGAACGTCAAGGTCCGGGCCGACGAGGGCACCAAGTTTCCTCTGGTTCATAACTATGGCCACGGTGGCTCTGGGTGGACGCTCGGCATTGGTACGGCGCGGTGTGCTGTGTACCTCCTAGAGGAGTTGTTGAAGGTGGCGCCCAAGAAGAGACTTGGACCGATCGTTGAGCCGCTGAGGGTAAATGTCCACACGTTCAGGAATGTTGCCACGGACCTCAAGAATAACTTCAAGGCCCTCGACAAGATGGAGCAAGACTCGCCAGACAAGTCTGTCCACTTCATCCAGGCCATCAAGAACAGGCTCGTATTGGCCAAGAACGTAGCTTACCGTATCAACGTGTTGGCCGGGAACTTGGAAGAAGAGGCAAACAAGCATGGTCTCCTGCATCTGAAGCAATTGCTCCTCAAGCTCAACGGTGCATTATCGCCGCCTGGGAAGTCACCGATTGCCGACGTCCTGAAAAAGATCTTGGAAAGGGTTCCTAAACCCTCCAAGAGCAACCCGCAAACGGACGATGACGACCCGGTCGAGACGGCTGTAGGGAGGGCCGAGGCTGTGGAGAAAATCCTAGCACAGATTGTGCGGGATGTTCAAGAGTATGACAACAGATGCAAGGGTGACGACGGTGACCGGATTCACTGTAGGGCGAAGGAAGTCAACGAGGAAGCATACGGAGCCCGGCAGGAAAATAACCCCCAAGGTCAAATGAGGATTTCTGGGGACCTGCAGAACTGAGGCTTCTTGACCCCTAGGGAGTAAGTTGGTGGGCCGATTATGTGACCCTTCGCAGTAGTATTCCTTTCTCGGGCTCCGGTAGCACAAATGGCTGGGGCCCGTTTTTCTTGGAGATAGAACAATTTGCCTCGTTTTGGAGATGTCAAAATTGAACTCGGACCTGGGAAGGACGCTTTCGTAGCTGCGAATGCTGAGACCTTGGACAAGTGCACAAAATGTACTTTGTGACCGGCATGGATTTCTAGTCCCGCTATGTCGTGAGAATTTCCAAGGGTAACTTGACCCGTTATCATTACGTAGTAGATGGTCAACTGCGAATCCACGCCCAGGGACTCTCAGAACTATCTCTCTCCTTGGAGGCGAACTGCGAATGCCGGCCGTGGCTCCTGAGCCAGGTTGTGACATCGGATAGCCATGGTCTGTGCATATGCCACAGGTGTGGAGAAGGACTTGTCCCAAACAATCCAGGCTCGAAGGAGCCGCGCTAACGGACAAGCACGGGACTCGGCCCCACGAATCTTCGTCGTCGAGTTTATTCACGAACAGGCTGACTTGCTTTTTCGGGAGGGGAAGGAGTTGGGATAAGCGGTGTGCCATGTGATGTGCCGTCATCGGCTTCTGTTTCCTCATGCTGCGCTGTCCCATCTTCCCGGCCTGGCCGGCATTATCAGATTCTTCAGGAAGGGGCACTTTTCATACTGGCATGTCGCTGACTGAGGAACGCGACGTGGACGTCAGCTTCTCGCATGTGGCGTCAGACTTCATGGGCCTGACTAAAGTAGGTGGAGTTGGCTGTTTCAGGACAGCCATGACTGGCTCCTGCCAGGCACCAGCGCATTCCCTCCGCAGACCTAGCGGGAAGGCGTGGGCCAGACATACATCACGAGCGGTACACTCTTAAGGAACTAGCCTCTGGGTGATTGTTGACACCTATTGGGGAGACTAAGTATACTTATACGAGTCTCAGCCGTATCGCGCCTGCCATGGCTTGCTCTTCAGGCAAACACTGAAGGAAAGAGCGAGTGTCGAGCGAAAGAGCCCAGCGCACTCGTGGTGGGAGCCCACGATAACACGTAAGAGCCATGAACCACGTCGTGGTAAATGACGCTGCTCAGATGGATGGTGGATATCACGGGCGTTGTATGGCGATCAGGACGGAGCCGTGGCTGCATATCCTCCATCGTCTGGGTACGTCCCGATTTCACTCGGAATCTTGCTAGTTGCTCGTCATTGGCGGGATGAAGAGGAGATGCTGCGCCGATATGTTTCAGAAGGCCGAGTGGAGGACTTTAACTTTGGGCGGGGACCATTCCAGACAATGGCGCCCCCCCCGAAGGGAGATACCGCTCGCAGATGCGACGTAAGCTCAGCGCGGCGCCAATTCTATGGCTTGGGCTTTTCAGCCCAGGGCCAGGGACCGCGTTTCCCGCAGGGAAACAATCCCACTGCTTCTTCGTGGATGTAGCCTATCAATCGGCGGCACGATTTCGTCCCTCACCTGCTTCGTGGCCGTCCACTTGTGCACATGTCAGCGTGGCAAGTGCGGCTCATTATTCGAGCCAGCCGGGTCTGTTCATCGGCCTGGCGTCGAGGTTCTTCTCTATTCGTCGTGCTTTGGAAGGAAAGCGTGGCTCAAAATTCCCTGCCTATCAATCAATGACGCAGTGGAAGAGTGACTTGGTATTCCTAGGGCAGAGAACGAGCCTGCCGGTTCTGATGTTTCGCCAGCCCCAGCACATCCCACCCACCAACAACCTTCCCTGAATGCTCACGAATCCGCCGATCTGCGGCGAGGTCAGCATTCAGACTATTTTTACCCCTCGACCCCGCCCTGCCCCTGGTTCCTGGAGCATCACGCCGCCAGTTTCAGACCGACTTGAAACTGTATTGTGCAGCGCCCGCACCCCCTTGCGCTCATCATCGCCGCTCACCTTTCTTCTCCGCCCCTTGCAACGGGCTCAGATTCCAGACGCATCCACATTTGGTCGTGCGACCTTCGACCTAGCTCCTCCGTCTCCGAGCCCATGGCGACAGGGCTTAGACGTCTCCGCCCCACCGAAACACCTTCATCTGCACGCGCAAGCGCGCGCTTTGTTCTGTATCTGGCCCTTGGCCCCTTTTCCACTCTTGTCCGGACCCCGTCAATTTAACTTCATCGGGTCCCCTTTCGCCGCGAGTCTCCTCTTGTGAAAAATGGGGCGTAAACGAGCGCCACAGCCGCTGGCTCTGTCTGATGCAACGGCTACCCCGGAGGAGGGTGTCGGCAATGGAACCCGCCAGGCAGACCGCCAGGTGCACACCCCTACAACTGCCACCTCCTCCCCGACTTCCCCCTTGCGATCCCCGCGCTCTCCCCTTTCCCCCTTCCGTCTCGGTTCCAAAAGGTCTCCTCGCGAACGAGACCAACAAGGCACCAGCGACGCTCGGAAGCACCGCCAGCTCAAGAAAAGCAGCCCGAGCCCGAGCCCGAGTCCGAGTCCCGTCAAGAGCGAGGCACCGCAGCGTGGCCAGAACCAGGGCCAGAGTCATTCTCAGAATCCCCGACAACCCTATCATCTCGACCGGGACGGCGAAGCCACGTCGCCGTATCTACCATTGGCGGCAGCGCTGCACGACGCCTCCCTCGGATCCCCCTCCAACCCTCTAGCACCCGGAGGACAAAGACTGTCGAGAGGAGCAGAAAATCCCGAGATGGCCGCAGCGACTCTCAAATACACAGGTATGGATACTCTCTTCTTAAAAGGCTCAACGGTTTGGGACAGGGTTCTGCCTATTGCAACCCTTGTCCGATGCTCCATTTATCTGCGTGCTCCGCTCTAGACCCCTGGAATGTGGGACCTTTCCCCTCCCATTTTGGCAGCGCCGGTCACTTTCGTGAGCGTCCAGATCGGCAGGATCGAGGACAGGCACGCTGTGCTGGGGCTTTTCGTCCTCGCTTGCCTTCCCCGAAGCGTATCGCTTTTCGCCGTGCCCTTGAAGGCTTGCACTGACCGTTGATCCCTGTCGCTTTGCGAAACAGATGCGTCGTCTGCAGATCACTCAGTTCAGAAACCAAACCCCTCCTTGCCCTCTAAATCCGATTTGTCGCTCGCCTCTGTCGAGCAGGAAACAACCGTCGCGCAACAACCCGGCCCCAAAAAACCAAAACCCAAACCTTTCGGACTCTTGGGTCGCTCAAAGTCGCAGCGCGACAAGGATCGTAATAGGTCATTGTCACAAGAACGAGAGCCCGCGGTCCCTGTACTCAGCGACTCGACACACCTCGACCGCTCGTTTTCGCAGAGCCATTCCGGCCCTAGAACTGCCCCAATCCACGACAGGTCGCTGCGTGAAATGATGTCGTCCGCCGTGCGCAATCAGTCAGAGGACCGCTCGAGTCTGCGCGACCAACCGACTAAGGAGCAGCACCGAGAGAAAGAGCAGCCAAGGGCCCAGCCACCCTCGTCGCATAACAATGGAGGAACCTTCTTCAGTGGGCTCAAAAGCTCGTCTACAAAGGCCGCGGGCATGATCCGCGACGGGCTCTTCGGCAAGGGCCAGCGAACCGCCCCTAGTCCCGAGAAAGACCCCGTTGTTGACGATGAGCATTATGTGATCAAGGTCATCAACCTACCGCTTGTCGAGCAGACTCGCAAGACCCGTATATCCAAGAGGCTGGAGGACTCGCGGGACAAAACAGAGTTCTGGATGCCGGCATTCCCGTGGCGCGCGATTGACTACCTGAACTACAAGGGTTGCGACGTCGAAGGTCTCTACCGGGTACCGGGAAGCGGGCCCCAGATCAAGAAGTGGCAAAGAAGATTCGACGAAGGTATGTACCAGCTTGGGGCCCGTAATCCCAGGTCGTGGAAACGGCTCTTGAGCATCTTGACTGACAGCTCTGCTTGTTCCTAGAGTTCGACGTCGACCTGTTTGCCCAGGATGACCTGTACGACATCAACATCATCGGCTCGATGCTAAAGGCGTGGCTCCGCGAGCTCCCCGACGAGCTGTTCCCCAAAGAAGCGCAGGACCGCATCTCTCGCGAATGTGCTGGCGCCGAGACAGTCCCGCAGATGCTCATCGACGAGCTATCCAACTTATCCCCGTTCAACTACTACCTCCTTTTCGCCATCACCTGCCACCTAAGCCTCCTCCTCGCACACTCGGACAAAAACAAGATGGACTTCCGCAACCTCTGTATCTGTTTCCAACCCTGTATGAAGATCGACGTCTTTTGTTTCAAGTTCCTCGTGTGCGACTGGCGCGACTGCTGGAAGGGCTGCAAGCAGGAGCCGAAGTATATCGAGGAGGAGTACCAGCTCTTCGACCAGCCGCCCCCACGCGGCCTCGCCGAGGCCCGGAAGCCAGTTCAAGAGGAGCCGCCCACTATAGAGGAGCGTGCACCGTCTTCATCCGATAGGACACCGTCGCCCGGTCAGGAAGCTCCCAAGAAGCGGTCAAAGAAGAAGAATCTGCAGGAGGCGAACGGCGGAAGGTCATCGCCCGCTGCGAACCTGACGATCAACAGTGAGCGGGCCGCACCGGGCGTTTCCGAGGATAATGATATCCGGCCACTCTCACCTATCAAGCCTCTATCGCCATTGAAATTTTAGGAGAGAGATGTTTGGTGAGGCTTTGGAGGTGGTCTCTGTCTCGGGTAGTGCGCTGAGGCTGAGCGCAACGGCGGATGGGATCGCGTATTCAACGACTCGACTAATCGACCGATCTAACGATCTTATGCCCGTCCACGAATTTCCTTTGTCGCAGCATTACTTTCTTCCGGTTCGATTAGATGGTTATAGCCAGACGGTCTCTTTTGCACAGTATCCTCGCAAAGTCTTTGAGGGGCCGCTGGAGCTACGCTCGTCGGATGGCCTCCAACGAAAGGGGTATCCATGTGGATCAGACGATATGCTGGCCAAATTTCCAGCACCCCGCTGACTGCTGTCTTTTTCTTCTTTTTTGGTTTTACTCCTTGGTATGGAAATATGTCAACTGCACAGTGGTTGTCATTTCTTCAATGAGCTCATCTCGATCGTCAGTGTCGGTCAGAGCAATCTCTCCACGGATCTATTGGGTATAACGCGGCGGCGCGCCATCGGCTCGGACTGCGACGATGCGGAGGAGTGGAAGCTGATGTTTTGCATCCAGTGATCTTTCCATACGGAGCTGGACAGCGGTACTCTGGGCAACGCATATTGTTTCTGCTTCTTCTTACATTGGGTTTCGTTTGGCGCCTTTTGTAGGGAGTGGGTTACGAGGAGTTTGCATATACGAGGGAAGGGGGACTCTTATATGGAATGCGATTTCGTTTTGGGAATGGGTATAAGGAGGACGTATGTGTATAATAATATATGGTGTGAACACTTGCCGTTGAATACCGATCTTCTTTTCCCTTCGTCAGTGATGTTGCCAGGATACAAAATGGGAGGGTACACTTGGGCCAAGTCAAGCAAAAGGGACTCTAGCAGATGAATTTGTTATATCCTTTTTTTGATTGTATATCCAACACACCTCACAGCTCCTGGGCACGCGTATACACCCCATGGAGGCTATACTCTTTCTTCGGCCCCCGGACGTCATACCCCAAACTCCACGTCCCCATCCCGACCCCTCGGAACTCAAACTCGTATCCCACGCTGTAATAATCATCAACACAAAGATGCCCAGCCTTCGCCTTGATGGCGCTGTCCCCCGGCGAGCGGGGCAGGAACTCAACCTCGTGGAAGAGGTAGTCCGCGCGCGAGGGGTCGTCGACACGGGCGAACCAGGCGGAGAGGGCGTCGGCGGACTCGTCGTAGCGGTAGATGTAGCGGCGGCGGGCAGGGAAGGAGAATGTGGGGGTTGTGAATGTGCCGGTCTCTTCATAGAGGTATTCCCAGCCTTCAGTTTGGCCGTTGAAGGGCTCGTTCTCGGCAGTGGGGTCAGAAGAAGTGGCGGAGGGTTTCGTGGAAGTGGTAGGGTTAGAAGGAGAAGAATGGGGTTGGCATTTCAGGCCGTCGACAGTCTTGCGCCGAAGGTGGAAAGTTGCAGTGCCGGCGAAGGTGCCGCTGGGGTGAGAGGGGAGGGCGGACTTGATGGTCCGGTGGAGGGTCCATTTCCCAAGGAGATTGCGGAAGACGGCGGCGGCGAGGAATTTGGGAGATGTTATACTCGCCTCCGCGCAAGCTTGTGTTTGAGAGAGGGAGGTTGTGGTGTTGGTGGTGGATTGGGAAGGGTAGGTGTAGCGCGCGGGGGTCAGGATGTCTAGGGGCATAGCCGGGTTCGGGGATGGTGGCGAGGGGGTTATGGGGAGGTCTAGGGCACGTGCGAACTCTTGCATGAGGTAGGGGTAGTCGCCCATGGGGAACTGGGACGTCCGCGGGTTTCCTCGCATGGACAGGAGCTCATCCACGGAGCGGTCCTCCTCTAAGGCCTTGGTTAGGGCCTCGGAGCGAGGTGAGATGTCCTGAGGGGTCCAGAGGTGAGAGAGGAAACGGGATTGCATCTCGGAAACACCCCAGTATGGGCCCCGGTAGAAGCCCGCGAAACCGAGGTCGGGGACGGATGGGTGGTGCGTGCCATGGAAGGCGAGGGCCGGTGTTAGGTCGGGGTACTCTGGCGCGTGGCCAATCGTTTCGAGAACGTCGGGCGTAAGATAGGAGAGAGACGGAGAGGGGTCAAAGCCCGTCGCTAGGACCACGGCCGCGATATCTGAAAGAGGAATACCCGTTTTAGATGGTATCTCGTCGGGGGAAGAAAGCCGCCCGCGGGAGAGGGTGATCTGTCCTGAGCGAACGAGAGAGGGGTAGAACTGGGAGATGGCGACATAAGGGGGTGCTGAGGGATCTGTGAGGCGCATCAATGGGTGAAGCTCCGAGTTGTCTGTCCCTAGGGATGCCTGGATCCGCTCGTGACCCGCGCGGGCGGCGTCTTCGGAGATGAGGCCGCCACGGAGGTTTGTTAGCGGGTGGGGCCGCTTAGCGAGGTTGCAGGCGTTGATGTCTGAGGGGAGGAAAACCGGGGCCTTCTCTTCGGGCTGTGATTTGTTAGAGGGTTAAGGGGCATAAAGCATGAGGATAAGAGGGGGCGGTGGAGGAGAGCTTACCGTTGGGGTTGTAAAGAGGGGGATGACCCAGGCGTGGCGGTCGGAGAGGTGGTGGACGGAGTGGGAGTAGGCAGCTGGGTTGGGGACGGACTTCGGGCCTGGGGAGTGGGTGGCGGAGGAGAGCTCGGAGGCGATGCTGGTTGCAATCTCAACTCCCGACATTTGGCCTCCGACAACCAGGATCCTGCGCCCCGGGTTATCCTCCCCAACTAGGTCTTTGAGATCCCTGAACTCGGTGCTGTGTACCACAGGGATCTCCCTCTCTCCGTCCTTCACGTCCTTCGCCCACTCCGGAGCCCTCTTCTGCCCAAAATACCCACTCGCAACAACTAGGTAGTCAAACTCCCTTACATCCCTCCCTATGTCCGTCCCCCTCCCATCTCCAACCGCCTTACTCTCCACCATCCAGCCGCCGCCCTCCTTTCTCCGCGCGCTACACACTTTCCTCCCAAGCCTCATCTCGAAATTCTCTTTCCCTTCGAGGTAGGTCTTGGTGTAGCGGGCGAGGTACTCGCCGACCATCCAGGCGCGCGGGAAGGGTGGGAGTGAGTCGTCCCAAGGGAGGTCACTGAACTGGACGGTGTGCCGGGAAAGGTTGGTGGTCATGTCCGGGTGGATGGGGCGGGTGGTGGTTGTGCGGGTTGGGGGCCAGAGGCCGCCCGGGGTGGTGTGGGCGTCATAGAGGGTGGTTGTGAAGATTGGGGTGGGGAGGGAGAGGGTTTGGTGGTGGTGGGAGAGGGTTTTGGCGGCGACGAGGCCGGACGGGCCGGCGCCTGGGGTTGTCAGTGAAAGACGGCAGAGAGTGTGTGGAGAGGGGCCGTACCAATTATGCAGACAGATTTGGGCATAGAGAGTGTTGACGAGAGGATGGGTTGGGGTTTTAATGAGGTTTGAAAGGAGGAGGTTGAATTCTCGTGGTTCACCAGCAAGGTGAGGAGCAGAGGCAGCGCGGGGCAAGAGAGTCTGCCCTGCGGAACTGTCAGCAGAGAGGCCAGTCTTGCTCTCAAACTGGGAGCTCGAGACAACTCCAAAAAAGCACAAAAGTTCGCGGAATGAATAAGGAATTAAAGCAGATATATAAAAAATGAAAATTAAAATGAAAAATGAAAAAAATGGAAAAATCATGGCCATGTATTCCAGATTGGCCGCGTCCATAGTTTATTGTACCGGGATAATACAAGACAAATTCAATCCTGTCCGTGTAAGACCGTTCCCAAATTGAGTTGCGTTGCAACACCCTTTTTTACACCAACTTCTCTCCCTTCCCAAGTATGTATAAGCCCCCTCTATCACAACCAAATCCCTCCCAAGCCCTGAACCGCCTACACATTCCTCACTGGCAACGAATCCCTCCTCGCCAGCGCACCTCCCGGCCTCACCAACGAATTATCGCACCGCCTCCCTACCGCCACGTCCTCCAAATTCCGTAGCGTACACTCCGCAATCTCCCTCAGCGCCTCCTCTGTAAAGAATGCCTGGTGCCCCGAGACCAGCACGTTCGGGAAGGTCATCAACCGCGCCAGCTCATCATCTTCAATGATGTCCCCCGAGTGGTCGTCGTAGAACAGCTTGCCCTCCCCTTCGTAGACGTCCAGCGCCAGGCCGGCCAGCCGCTTCTCCTTCAGCGCGGAGATGACGGCGCGAGTGTCGACGAGGCCGCCGCGGGAGGTGTTGACGAGGATGGCCGACGGATGCAGGTGGGAGAGGGTGCTGTCGTTGATGATGTGCCGTGTCTGGTCGGTCAGGGGGCAGTGCAGGGAGATGATGTCACTCTTGCGGAGGAGCTCCTCTAGTGGGAGGTACTCGCCGAACTCTTCAAAGGCAGGGCTGGGGAAGGGGTCGTAGGCGTAGAGCTTGCATCCGAACCCCGTCATGATCCTCGCGAAGGACACGCCGATACGGCCCGTGCCAATGATGCCCACCGTCTTCCCGCTCAACGTGCGCCCTAGCAGGCCATCGAGCGCAAAGTTGCCCTCCCTCACGCGGTTATACGCCCTGTGCGTCCGCCGGTTAAGCGTCTGGATTAACGCGATGGTGTACTCGGCTACCGCCTCGGGGGAGTAAGAGGGGACGTTTGCCACGGCGAGGCCGAGGCGCTCCGCCGCGGCGAGGTCGACGTTGTTGTAGCCGGCGCAGCGGAGGAGGACGGCACGGACGCCGGAGGACGCGAGGGTCTCGAGGACGGGGGCGGTGAGGACGTCGTTGACAAAGACGCAGACGGCGTCGGTGTTCTTGACGAGGTTGGCGGTCTCGGGGGTGAGGGAGACGTCGTGGAAGGTTAGCGTTAGGGTGGGGGCGGATTCGGGGCGGGACGAGGCGGCGGCGGAGAGGAAGGCTTTGTCGTAGGGCTTAGCGCTGAAGACAGCGAGCCGCATTGTGTGAGACATGTGGGTAGGTATAAGCTATGTGTTTTTGGAGATGTAATGTATGTATACCAGTGTAAGTTGGGGTCAATTGTGTCGATCCGGTGGTTGACGATGATGATGATGGATGAGGGGTCAAGAGGGGTGAGACATCAGGTATTTATTCACCCTTCCGCTATTGAGACCCCATGCGGCTATGTACGCACTTCCTTTGGTTTTCAGGGAATACCCGATCGATATCGCGACCAATGACCATCCGCTCCACGCTCGGACAGGACGGGCGGCCGCGCAGCATCGGGCGCCTCCGTTGTGCCGTCTCCGAGAGTGGTCCCGCGTGGGCGGCTCTGGGCGCCCGTTATGCTCCCACGGGGATGTTCGTATTATGTGTGTCGGGCCTTTTCGGAGGCGATGTACTGGTTAAGGACGATGGATGACTCCGGGGGAAAGGCTCGCCTTGGCATATGACGGGGAGGCTGTATCCTGACTTGTAGGGCGTTGGGCGTGTTTGAGGCAGTGGGTGAAGCCACAAACGTCATGGCGGGATAGTCGAGCAATCGCACGCCAAGAGGTGCCAAAGGGCTCCGACAGCCATGGTATTCACCAGCTGTCGCAGGAATTAGTACCAAATCGGTCCTGTCAAGATTCTCTCCCTTCGCGTACTTTCTCCCGTCACCCAGTCTCCTGGCTTGATATTCTTCTGACGCAGGAACGAGGGTCGGATAGGCTGATTTCCGCATTCGACTACACATCGTGGAGACTAAAGAAATTATTGAATCAGGTTTCCTGGCCCATCTGCAGCTGTGGCCTCCACCACGTGGTATGAGGGTCCAACGGCGGGAAGCGGACAACTCCGGCCCCCGTCCGGACCCCCCGTGACGGAGGAAGCGTGTTCCGATCTCACGCGGTCGCTTGCCCTTAAGGTCCAAACCCAGAACAGAGAAAGAAGCAAAAAAGGAAATCGAAAGGACTCCTGGTACCTGATCTACTTTCTTCGGGAACGGGCGGGAAAGCTTAAAGCGGGATCGGGCAAAAAAAAAAGAAAAGAAATGTGCTCTCCCTCGGGGAATCGAACCCCGGCCACCTGCGAACACGCACTGTCTGTTTGACAGGCAGGTATCCTGACCACTAGACCAAGGAAGACGTTGGAAGCCGCTCCCCAATTGGTTCTTATTAAGCCGACAGCAGTCAGAGCCAGGCCGCACCGAACCCTCTGAGAGAAGCATCACCACAGCGCCTCCGCCCGGAGATATCGTGGTGTAGAAAAGTTTGCGCGGTGTATTAACGGGTATCAAACTTCACCCCCCAGTTTACTTCAGTCCAATGAATGGATGCCCCCCTCCCCCAAAACCTTGCGCCCCCAACACATCGTAAGAAAAGCATACAAACAGGCGACGAGGAACAAAGCCAAAAGCCGGAGTTCAGGAACTCGCGAGAACGCCCAGTCTATGATGTAACGAATAACCAATGCCGCAACGAAATGGAAATCCATAGAAGTACAGGCACGGAAGCTCAAATGGAGGACGAAAAGGGGAAGAAAGCAAGCTATGCGTTGCCCACGTCACGCCACACGCGCGTGTCGCCCAGACTCATGGAGCTGTTCGAGCTCTGCGCTTCGGGGCCGATAGCCTCAAGAGGGGTCTGCGTGCCCTCGGAGGGAGCGTCGAGGATGGGGGGTGGATCCTTGTAGATCCAGGGCTGCTGTAGTCTGCTTACATATTAGACGTATGCCCATGACTAGGGGCATGTGGGGATAGACTTACGGCAATTTGAGGCTCGGATTCATGTACTGCAGCCCCTTCTCCCTCTCCTCGTCCAGCGTGCTCCCCCTCCTCAGCCGCCCAAGCGCAGACGGGCCAGGCCCCTCGGTAGCAGCCATATCATCGGCATCCACCTCTGCCCGGATGCTCCGCAGCGAGATGAACGTCGTTAGGGGCTCGTACCTCCTCCGGAAGTAGTATCCGTACCATACGGTAAACACCGCTAGCGGGGCCACTAGCCCGGCCGCCCTGAAGGCCTCTTGCAGACCCAGAACGCCCGCCATGGTCAACTGGAAGAAGAACAGGCCCAGCACGATGCGGTAGGATATCATGGGCCACGCCCGGCCTGTCGCATGCTGCGGCTGGTCCATGGCGTAGAGGAGCTGGTACTTGTACGTGAGGTAGCTGAGCACGAAGTAGATCAGCCCCGTGAGGAGCACGAGGACACCCTTCTGAAGGATGCTGTAGACAAGACAGAGGATGAAGATGAGGATAGCCGTCGGGAGGTAGTACCCGTAGCTGAACAGAGGCGGGGCGTCCATAGAGGAAAAGTCGCGCGGGGTCTTGGCGGTAAGGCGGCCCCACGCGTGTAGCGCGATGCCGCCCGGCTCGAGCAGCCGGAATGGCATCAGGCCGACGCCCTGGAGCACAATGAAGCTGATGTAAAAGTCGGAGAGGTTCATGATCGACCGCGCGATAAGCTGGGGCAGCTCGTGGGTCTTGTCCAGAGCGCCCCAGAGCACCGGCAGGAACTGCGTCGTAGACCCCGAGACGGCAAAGACGAGGAAAATATTGAAGAAGGTAAAGAAGAAGTTCTTAGAGATCACTGACAGCTCAATCTGGCCCTGGGATATCATCCCCTGGTAGTGCGAAAGGTAGTCGTATAGGAACGGGACCATGACATTGAGGAGGGAGACGGCGCCAGTGGGAAGGCCGGACTGCACGAGGAGCCGGATCCAGTCGTGGTCCGCGAGGTACTTGGCGAGCCCGGGCAGAGCCTTCCTAATGGTGCAGATGCTGAGGAGCGAGGCGAGGGACGCGACGACGATCAACCAGATGAGGCTCAGCGCCGTGATGAAGATGGTGACAACCCACGACTTAAGCCTGCGGATGCCCCGCGCCGAGTACGTGTTCCGCCAGACTACGTCTGTGGGCGACGGCGCCGGCTTGGTCAGGAGGCGGCCGGGCCGCGGGTCGATGAGCGCCTGGATGGCCATCTGGCACGAGGCGATCGAGTCCATCGTCACAAAGGCGAGGTCGGCTGGCTTGTAGCTCTGTCTACGGGCTTCCTGCACCTTCTCGTCCAGGCGCCGCAGCTTCTCCTCGTAGTAGTCGATCGCGTCTGTCTTCCGGGACTGGAGTCGGAGGAAGCCGTACCACAGGCGGATCTTAGGCCGCTGGCGCTCCTCGAGACTGAGGCCCGACTCGGCGAGGCCCTGCAGCGCTCGCGCTTCGTCTCCGGCAGACTGCCCGCTCGCGTCACTGTTTCGTCTGTCGTCGCTGCCGTCCAAGCGGCCTGAGAGACCTGATTGGGTGGCTTCTAGCTTGCTGTGGTAGTCGCTCCAGGTGACTTCAAGCTGCCGCAGACAGCGCGCACGCTCGTCCATCAGCCCGTCGAGTTTATCCCAGTCGCGACACAGAACCACCTTCTCCACCTGACCAATCTCGAGTTTCTCGACCAGCTCCTTAAGCTTCTCCTCAGATCGCAAGCTGTTGGGTATTCCGGACAGTCGGAATGTTCGATCGGTAATGGTGGACTGCGTGCCGAGGTATTCCTGACGGATACGAAGCACGCGCACAGTCTCCTTATTAAGGATATAGAGGACGAGGACCGAGAAGAAGTACGTAAAGACCAGATACGCCCATAGGTACCCGGTCTTCTTTTCCTTGTGCTTTCCACCTTGAGCTACGAAGGGTATCTCGCTCCTTCCGGTGAAAAAGAGCTCCGTCTCCACGTCTGGCGTGGTCGACTTGAAGTCCATCGGCCCCAGGAAATGCGCGTTTATGGGTGTCAGAACCACAGCGGCGAAGAATACCATGATAGAAAATATACGAATGGCCATCCTAAAGAAGTTGAGGAACTGGATACGTTAGTGTAACCATCCATATAAGTCCTCGACCGTTGGAACACATACAACGAAGGCGTCCAGGCCGGCAGACGCCAGGACCTGCTCCTCCGTCACCCTGTATAGCGAGGGGATCCATCCCAAGAAACTGTCGGGCAGAGTGGGAAGGTTGGCTTCGGAGTGGAGGCGGCCGGTTCGTGCAGCGTAAAGAGACTTCCATCTCGGGCGCCAGAACTAGAAGGTCCTGTCAGCTGGGGGGTTTCCGTGTCGAGCAGGGTATTTAGACGACGCACGCAGAAGCTGAGGAAGGACGCTATCCCGAGCGCCAGCGACGCGTAGACTATTAGGAGAATATTCTCCGAGCCCGGATGGATGTACTGCTCGCCGTCGCACTTAGGCGGGTCGGGGGACTCGGTGGGAACGCTCATGCCTTTTGCGCCGGCTCGATCATGGTCTAGGGATGATTGTGGCTCTGGAGCTCTTCACGATGGTTAGAAGGTCGTTGCCTCTGGCCTTGCAACCTATGTCGTAATGTGACCCAGCACAGATGACGTACCAGCAGGCGGGTCCGGTGCAGATCGGCCGAAACAGTCCAGTATGTTACATAATCAGAAAGCGGACAACACTATCATTTGGACATGGCGTGTGACACCCCAACAACGGTCACTTCATGGCCTTCATCGATTGCGAGCGTCCAAACTCCCGCTGCTCCCGATCGAATCCCATCACTTTCACTAATAAATAATCTTATTCACTCTTGAGACTATACTAATACTCAAATTTCTGGCCCACCAGTTCCTCGCTCAGCCTCCACAGCTTCTCCGCTTCGACATGGCTCGTAGCCCACGGCCGCACAGTGTCCTTCCACGGGTCCGCAAGACGACAGTCCAGGAGATACGCCCCGTTATGATCTGCAGTCAAGTTAGACCAATGCACAAGCGCAGCTCCCACGTGGATGGTATATGATGATCACTTACCCCGTAGAGCTGGGTCAAAAGCCGCGTAGACGGTGGTGGCGGCCCCTTCCTCGAGGGACTTGAATCTGTCAAGCCCCGTCCAGCCGTCCTTATACCCGAGCTTTTTATCTGCGGCCTCTGTATTATTTCACTGTTAGATCCCGCCGCCCATGCCAACTCGTTGCGGTGGTGGCAACTCACGCAGTTCTCCGGCCTCCCAGTCGACGTGGGTGCCGAGATTCGTCCAGATAGTGCCCGGGTGCAGACTGAAAGCGAGGAGGCCCCTCTTAACGCCTAGCTTCTCAGCTATGGAGAGCGCCATGAGCATGTTTGCCGTTTTGGCCTGGCCGTACGCGGTCCACCTATCATAGGTTGCGCCATTCTGAAGCCCGGTTAACATTTCAATCTACCTTATGTGGCCCACTGACACCAAGAGTCCATAAAGTGTCCATAAACGTACATCAAAGTTGTAGTCCTCGAAACGGATGTGGCCGAGCCTGTGTCCGCTGCTACTCACGTTCACTACTCTCGGCGCCTCACTCGCCAGCAGCTTCTTCATGATCAAGTTCGTGAACAGGAAGTGGCCAAGGTGATTCGTCGCAAATTGGCTCTCGAAGCCGTCGGGCGTGAGCGCGTAGTCCACCGCCATGATCCCCGCATTGTTGACCAGTACGTCGATGCGCGGGAGGTCCCAACTGAGGAGCTCGCGCGCGGACTCCCGCACGGCGGGCAGGGAGGCGAGGTCCAGCTTCAGGCAGCGCACGGGGACGTTGTGGTGCTCGGCCGCAATGGCGTCGGCGGTCTGCTGAGTCTTCGAGGAGTTGCGGCCTGCGAGAATGAGTTGGGCGGGCTGGGCAGACGCGGTGGCTATTGCGAAGGAGGCGCCGAGGCTGTTGGGGGAGACTCCAGTGATAAGGATGATCTTGTCTTTGATTTCTCGGCTCAGTTGGTCTACGAGTTGTTGGGCTGTGCCGTGAGGCACGGGTGGTTGAGACATGGTCGGAGAGCAATGTGGTGAGATATAACTGAAAGGGAAGAAGAGGGTTTCACGATGAACTGTCGTGGGGAAAATAAAGAGTCGTTGTCTATGAGCTGAGGATTCAGTGTAGTACGAACGGCAGCCTGACTCGAGGGGCTCCCCTCTTTATATACAATGATTAATAGAGAGCGGGTGGTGGATGTCGGAATTAAGCTTCCTGTGTAAATCCGTAGAATAACGCAATACGTGGTGATTTTAATACACTTGGATGACTTGAAGCTGCAGGCTGCAACACAGTAGCCGTAGATGGATGGCCACGGGCGGGATGGTTACGTCAACCTTGGTGTATTGAGAGATAATGGCACGCCGCTCTCTCCCACAAGTTCGTCGGGAACTCGCGCGCTAACACCGAGCCCCGGCATGGCGTGAGAGCCCAGCCAATATTAGCCGATGCATCTGGCTGACTTCCACTCCTAGTTCCGCTGTCGGCCCTTCGCGTGGCACCACCAATAATAGCTTGAATACCCGCAGTAATTGAGCTAGAGACGCAGTTGGTGATAATATGCCAACGGGGTTTATGGGCAGGGTCATAAGTGGGGTGTGTCAGTTGTCAGCTTGGTGCAGGAGACGGCGCTTCTTGGTTCCACTGACGACCGATCGTTGACAATACACTCAACAGTCGGCCGAGGAGCCACCTCGGACTTGGATACTAATCCTCATTAACGCAAACGGTAGCGAAGTCGTCGAACCTCCGTGCTTCCGTCCGCGTCGCTTTAATTCGGCCCACTTCGGCCCCATACGGAGAAGTGTCTGTCAAGGCCGGGGAACCGGTTCCACCACTCGGCCCCACGGGCCCCGCTCCGAGCGGTGCCCGGAACCAACGCTGCTTGCTCAGCCGCCCCGGCGACGGCTATCATTTCGATTGGGCTACGAATATAAAAGTATTTAGAAGATATCCCAGGTGATATGGTGCTCACGACCAATACAGGGTCTGTCCTCACCATCGCCCATCTCACTCGTCCGTTCCATATATTCATCTTCAAGAACCGGCATCTTCGTAGCCACTGCTGCCGCTTCCTGGAGTACATCGCTCAATAGGGTGCGTTTTGGGCGCGAGTAGCTGTGAAGCCAGTGCAAGCAAATTAAGGTGATTAGACCACGTCCAGAAAGGGGCGCGAGCATGGAAGAAGTCTCTTGCGTCCACCAAAACGATGCTGAGAGTCACTCAAGCTCGAGGATTGCGTAGGTAACCGCGCAAATGATATGTGGAGATGGGGTTCGAAGAGACTCACAATATTGCGTATAAAGATATCGGGTACTGTCGGTGATTGAAACTCTCAGATAGTGTTAGTCTCCGGAAATGGAGGTAGGAGACTGAAGGAGATACTGGAAGGCCACGTCAGAGATAGAATATAGAAGCAATCACAGGAATAGGAGCACTCACACTCATCCTTCCACTGCTGCAGAGTATCATCCCTTTCATTCCAGGGTGCGTAGTGGATTTCCGGTAAGACTGCCAAATATATTTTATCGTACCTTCGACTTCCATCATCCGGGGATCTGTTGCCGTAGAAGCGCACATGTTGCTGTCAGGCTCAACGGTAGCTGCCGCTACCACGTGTATTCCTTCTATGCTTGGCGAACGGTCCCTCGCCTATGACCTCTTTAGATACATTGTTGATGGCACACTGGGTCAGAACGGACTCCTGGTTTCCGACCATTCAACAGTTCTGGCGGTCATCAAGTTGTACCGGCACCATGTCCTTTGCGTACCAACGCGGTTTGCACTCGTCCGGGGATCATCAGGCACAAAGGTCAGATATTTGAACCAATACTTTGAGTCAATGGGCGAGTAGATGCTGATATCTAGCAATAAGTTATCACTTGGTTCCTACGCACCGAGAGTTGATACCAGCCCCTAAAGTTCTGCGATGATTATGCTATTGTCTTCGTCGCTGAGCGCACACGACTCCGGTTCTTCGGGAGTACACATAACGCAATCGTATTCCTGGAATTCCAAGCCGAGTCCTACGCAGCGCACGAGAGCCAGGTCCGGTTGCGACGGGTCATTGGACCCGAATCGGTGAAGGTGGATTCGGGCGAAGTGATGATGCTCGATGACTGGCTGCTACTGTCTCGAGGCTGAGGCGAAACCGGCTAGTCTACAACCGTCCCAGAGTGAGGCTTTTCCAGGACCAAAATTCCGGATCTCTGCGGGAAAGCAGTGCCACTATGTCTCTTCAGCCATGGTTAAAAGCGACGATTACGGGAGGTGAGGGTAGATCGGAATGCTGCTAGGGCTGGAGCAAGGGCAGTGCTGTACGACTTCACAGTCGTCAAGGTGTATCGTATCGTAAGCTGATGTTAAGTTTTGAGGAATATTATTGTCCGGTAACTACTTGTGTTCAACTTGGCTGGTTGGCCCGGCGCCAAAATGTAAATTAGGCTCAGATAGAGCGCGACGTCATTCACCTCAGGCCTCCCATGGTGGTTTGGAGAGGCGACGACGCCGAAGCGTGGAGTGTAAGTCCTGGCGTTGGCGTGACACCACGCCTCAGATTAAGCGCTCCAGTACTGTTCAAGCAGCAAAGATTTGGCAATTTTAATATTCAAGTAGGATATAAATATCTGAATATCTCGGATGTTGAGAGTTTTAAAGTAGTCCTCCACGCACGAGCGGAATTTGTCGATAGCAGTCCGAGACCGTCGTGATGGGGGAGCTCCATCCCAAGCAGACCCGGGGCGCCGTAGTGGGACCAAAAGCGGGCAGTTCCCCACTTTCCGGATTTACCCCTCCTCGCGGCGAAACTGCCCCGCCATCGACAGCTTTTCCCTTTCGCGGGCTCACACGACACGACGCGAAGGAACCCCGCCACGACATCGTCACGGTTTCAATTACTCCCCATAACCCTGAATCAACCTTTCGCGCCGTAAACAGGTCACCTCGCTATGACTGAGGAGGAGCACGTCGAGCAATCGGCCGACCCGGGCCGCACCGTGGTCTACTGCGGCGGTACGTCATGCATTCCCGCTCGTACTCGAACCTTCTTGTCCAAGCCTACTGACGTTGTTCCATGCCTCTAGTTTGCACTCTACCACCCGAGGTAGCCCTCGCCCCGTATTCCCCCGACTCAGAGCCGACGCTGATGTGCGATAGTACTGCGAATACGGCGGAACCGTGAAGAAGTGCCAGGAATGGCTAGAAAAGAACCACCCGGAGATGTACGAGAGGATCTGGTCACCTGGCACGTCCCTCCCTCTTTGCTCTCCCTGGCACCTAATTCAGAATCACTCTACCCGGAGCGACAGTTCTAACAACCCCAAACAGAGGCCCTCGAAGCCGCGACAGCCTCGCTCTCTCTCGAGGCCCAGCAGCGCGCCGCCAAGGACGCCCAGAAGAAGGCTGCCCGCGCCGAGGCCGCCCAGCAGAAGCAGGCTGACAAGCTCGCCAAGAGCGTTGTCACCATCAAGCGTATCGAGCGGAACAAGAAGAAGTTCGTGACCGCCGTGTCTGGTCTCGAGGCTTTCGGGTTGGACCTGAAGAAGGTCGGATTACCCACCACCCATATCTTCCTATTGCCCCCTTTGTGCTGCTCTCTTGCATATCGGGAGTTCGTTGGGGGATGTAGAGACTAACGAGTGCCAACAGATCGCGAAGGACTTTGGCAAGAAGTTCGCCACCGGGTCCTCCGTCACGAAGACCCCCTCGGGAGGCGAGGAGATCGTCGTCCAGGGCGACGTCAGCCCCGAGATCGAGGACCTCCTGCTCGAGAACTACAAAGACATACCCGCCGACAATATCGAGCTCGTCGATGACAAGAAGAAGAAGAAGGCGGCGAGCTGAGCTGCTCATTTGCTCTTTTCCCATTCTTATAGTTCCTGATGTAGACAAAGGCGGTGGGAAAGGAGGGCTGATGCTTTGGATGTCCTTTTCGTGTATTGCATGAATATAAGCGTTATACTCTCGTGTCCCGTGTACATAGCCATCCCGAAGACCCTCAAGGACGAGAGGAAGAAAGAGTAATGCCCTGGAAACCCAAATATGCAGATGCACCCTGAACGCCCCGTTCCTTGCCCAATATATCACAATCCTCGTTTTGCAGAGAAACCCATGCAGCTCCTCACCCCCTCCTATTCCTAAGTACTCTGCCAGTTCCCGTGGCCGCGGGCGCTTTCGTAGGGGCCTTCTTCGTTGCTGCGCCCGTTGCCTTCTTCGGCGCGGGCGCCGGCTTCCGAGCCGGCGCCCTCGGCCCCTTCCTCACAACCGTCGACGTCGTCTCGGTACTCGCGTTGCTGGAAGCACTAGCCCGCCGCGCAGCCCTCGCCGTCGTCCTCGTTGGACCAGCTCCTGCCCTTTTTGTGCGTGGTGCCGGCGCCGGCGCAGTGGAGCTCGTGGTCGATGATGTGGTCGCCTTGCGCATCGTGGTACCGCGTGTGGCCTTTGCCTTCTCAACCATGCTAGAGAGAAGGCCGGATCGGTGCGACGTGGGGGGTTTTGCAGGGGATGCTGGGCGGGCGATGAGAGATTTCGTGGGCGAGGCGGGACGCTCCTTGGCGGGAACGAGACGCGAGTTGGAGGAGGCGGGAGAGAGGATCTGAGCTGGAGCGTGGGCGGCGCGGGTGCGGCGCTTGGGGTTCTCGATCACGGAGTCGTTCTCTTTGCCCGGGCCTGCTAACTCGTCGCTGGATAGGGATCGTTAGCCGCCCCACCCATGTAACGATAGGCAAAATAGACTAGTAATCAAGGAAACGAACCTCGAGTTCTTGTATGCAAGAGCCTTGTACGGCGACGTATACGCTGGCCTCTGAGCAGGCTGGTGAACCACGTCCTTAGCCGGCACGGGCGGCGCGCGGGACTCTTGTGCGGGCCGCTGGCTGTCGCGCTCCTGCCGCGCCAGGAGGTCGCCCATGGTCATCCGCCTCAGCGAGATAGGGATGCGGTTAACCCGGATCTCGATGCGGGAGCGGAGGCCCTGGGCCTGAAGGTTATACTGGGCGCGGAGCCGGCGGGCGCGCTCGGTGACTGCGGCGCGTTAGCTTTCTCTCCCCCAGCTACAGGTTCGTTTTAGGGGACGGAGGACAGCAGACTTTCTAGCTGGAGATTGTCAATGAGGGCTTGTTTTTGGGCTATCGTCAGGCCGGGCTTCGCCTTCTTGATCGGACTCCTGTTATGTGGTGTTCGCGTCGGGGTGCCACTCTTCGTTGGGACTGTGGTCCGGTTCGGGCGCGGAGAAGGGGTAGGATCGGAGGGCCGCTTCTTTGGTCTTGTTGGTGCCATGTTGTGTGGTTTTCTCTGTGCTTGGTTGGGTTGAGGGCATTCGCGTTCGTCGTGGTTTAGGAGGAGGATGTGTTGTGGTCGAGGCTTGATGTTGAAAGCGAATTGGCGTTCGCTCCTGCGATTGGTCTGAGTGGGTGGATGTAAACAAACTGCCTCGTGGGGCAATGTCGCAGATGCTTACATAACCATGTGCTTGAGAAGCACGAGAGCTCTATAACAGGGAGAGGTACCAGTACCTTGTAATGAGTGTTATTTACGCATATGGAAAGGTACTGTAACCTTGACAGCTCTTTGCCTCCCGCCAGGCTGAACCGCCTTACGCAGTGCAGGTAGCTCCATTCAACCTCCATCACCAACTCCGGAACCCGATCAACGACGACAACACTACCGACATTCCCGCCGAATATCTCCAATCCAACACATACCCACACCTAGCCGAGCACCGCAGCCCAACGCCAAGATGGTCCTCGAGGCGGTAATGGTTGTCGTTGACAACAGCGAGAGCAGCCGCAACGGCGACTACCAGCCCACGCGGTTTGAAGCGCAGGCCGACGCCGTCAACATCATCTTCCAGAGCATCGTGCAGGGCAACCCAGAGTCGTCCGTGGGACTCATGAGCATGGGCGGTAAGGGCCCCGAGGTGCTCGTGACACTGACGACCGATGCGGGAAAGATCCTGGACGGGCTGCACCGGACGAAGAAGCAGATCATGGGGAAGGCGAACCTGGCCGTCGGGATCCAAATAGCAGGGGTGAGTAGACCATATTCATTTTTTTCTTGGCTTTCTATCTTGAGACCATCAGAGACTAAACTAGGTTCGCCGCCAATAGCTCGCCCTTAAGCACCGCCAGAACAAGTCACAGCGCCAGCGGATAGTGGTCTTCGTGTGCTCGCCCATCGAGGAGGACGAGAAGCGGCTCGTGCAGCTGGCCAAGAAGATGAAGAAGGGCAACACTAGCATTGATTTCGTCTTCTTCGGCGACCTCGACGACGAGGCGACGCAGAAGAAGCTCGAGGCCTTCAACAAGGCGGTCAAGGCCGGCGAAGGGTCCCACCTCGTGACCGTCACTCCCAGCAGCAAGCTCCTCTCCGACCAGCTCATCGCGACGCCCATCGTCTCGGGCGAGAGCGGCGGTGCCGCGGCGGCGGCGGCGGCGGCGGGTGGTAGCGGTGGCGGTGGTGGTGTGGGCGGCGGCGAGGGCGGCGAGGGCTTCGACTATGTGGATCCGAATATGGAACCTGAGCTCGCGCTGGCGATCAGAATGAGTTTGGAGGAGGAGAGGGCTAGGCAGGAAAAGGCGGCAAAGGAGGAGGAGAAGAATAAGGGCGGGGATCTGGGAACTGTTGCGGAGGAAGGAGAAGGCTCGGGGTCAGGGTCCGGGGAGAAGAAGGACGAGCAAGAGGAGAAGAAGGATGACAAGATGGACACGTCGTGAGGAAGAGGGGTTACCGGGAATTTAACAAGTGGTCTCGGATGCACTGTACCATTAGACGTTCATTTGGCTCGTTATAGAGGAGTTACTCTTCAGGACCGAGGCAATTCAAACATGTGTTCGTGGGAATTAATGACATTACGCTACTTCGTCCCATATATTCTCTCCCTCCCCCAGGGTTTACTCTCCCAAGTTCGCCTCACCGGTTGTTGATCTCCCGGATATAGGACCCCAACCGCCTCTCGAAAGCGTCGCACCTGACGGGCATCTCGAGCTGGTAGAAGGGGTTCTTCATGACGTAGTCGCAGTATAGCTCATAGACGCGGCGCATGGTGACCTCGACGTTGGCCTGCGTGGTCTCGGTAAAGAGGAGGAACTTTGTGCCCGTGAGAGTGTTGAAGCACTGCATGCGGAAATTCTCGGTCTCTAGGACCTCCAGGCCCGTGGAGGGAGAGCCCTTGTGGGGGTTTAGGCGGGAGGTGATGGCGTGGACGCTGGGGTTGTGAGTCTGGGTTCCGTACTAGTAGGGAAGGGTTGGGGCGTGAGGGAGGGACTAGAGAAGCGGGAATGGGAGGCCCTACCCATGGAATGTGCCGGCGAGGACAAGGTAGTCATTTGTGCTGAGCTGGTTGAGGCCATTCTCAGCGAAGGAGCGGTGGTAGATGAGGCCGCCGGCCTTGTTGATGATGATGAGCGCGTAGACAGTCCTATGGTGATCAGCTGTGGTTCAAGAAAGACCAAGCAAGTGTAAATCTCGTACATCGCGATAAAGGGGCTCAGGGAGTGAGAGATAGCCTCTCACTTAGTCCCCCACCGGACGTTGTGATCTCGTGGAGCCGATGACGCCGCAATTCATGGGCGTCGGTGAGCGCCTGCTAGGATTACGCAACAGGGAGGGCGTGTTCAGGGGTTATGATACCATAAGATTCCGTTATATGGTCATGAAAGTTATAGAGCGGTGCCAGGATATGGCAATCGGGATGTTTACCGGCGTTTCGGAGCTGCCATGTCCTTACTGAGCTCACAGCGCCGGGCGTCGTTCATCCCCTGTACCTGTGGGCCCGATCAGTGGGGGCCTGATGCAGTTTTGCCGTCGTTCACCGCCCGGAACCAGCGACGACGGCTCCAGTTGAACCCGCAGCGCAACCTTACCACTCCATCTCATTTCCTCAACCCTTTCCCAACCTTATTTTGACCGCAAACGTCATGAAAGAAGTCAGTAATAAATATTATATCACGGGATAGACTAGCACTGGGTAACTATTTGGCTAGGCCAGCTTGCTATTATAGAGATACATCAGGTCACATAAGTGTACTGTTTATGGGCCCAATTCTGTGTCGTATAGACAAGAAGTGAAAATGATAGGGTTGATCTAGCCGCGAGTCATTCATATAATCTCTGAGTACTACCTATGGTCAAATTGACGAGCCGTGATAATTCTGGCTTCGTTGAGGACGCGCTTTGTCTTGAGCATGTTGAAATTTAACAGCCCTTTCGAAATGGTGTTGGCTCAGCCATTCGAAGAAGTACAAGGCTGCGTGTGCGTATTTTACCCGTAGAACGCGCCTTTCCAAAATCGACAAGTATTCTCATGGCGTTCCAGGTCTCCCAGTACTGATGTGATAGGTCCTAGTGTATCCAGAACCGGACATGTTCCGGGTCAGTCAATGCCGATAGCTTGGGGCTTCTGAGAATATAGCACCTTTCCATTTCCGCGGGGGTGTCTGATAATTGCATTATCCTTTCCAGCTGTAGGCATGAGGGTTCTGCCTGCAGTTAGCCGCACAGCTGGATCTCAAGCTGGCTCTGCTTCCACTCGATATACAATGCGTGAGGTACAAGTCAACTTTGACCGTTAGCACTGACGTTCTACATAATTTGGCCTGAGACAAGCCATAGTCTAGTTGAAGATCTCTCAAAGACTGGTGGAGTGCCCTTTCAACATCGGTCAGCTCATGCCAGGTCTGCGCACTGCACAAATTCTGTCAGCAAGCCGAGCCTGCACAGCGTTGTTCTCACAGTTTAGAAGTTACAGAAAGGCCTTCCCTAATGATCCCCCTTTCTAAAAGTGTGTCTGCTATCTCCGTCTTGTTGCCATAATCACTCACCCCATCCATGTGTCAGTACCCGAGCTAGAGGGCAAGTTCGACGGCATCCTTGACCCTGGCATTAGGGTCATCGCCCTGGAAAGTTCCGAGTCCGGCAGGTCGGATTCTATCCTCATTTTGAGAGTGCAGTATGGCTGGAGCATCATCGTCTGTCATGTTTTGTCAAAGGTAAAGCGGTCTTGAGCGACCAAACAAGTTGTCCGTAAGTCTACATCTCTGGCAGAGAATGGGCCACGTCCGCGTTCCGGCCAGATAGAAAAATTTCTCTGGGGTGGCATGTGCTGGCAGGGCCCGGGTTGCATTGGGCAGGCAGCTGGAGGAAGGAAGGACAGCACTGAGGTGTCGCCAACCAATCCTATTCTTCATCCACAGGCGCTTCGTGTGCAATGGCTGCTGTACCAGTGTTGGCGTTTCCAGGCGCCTAAAAAGTAAAAACAGCTGTCTCTCGCTGGTTCGTCCATTTTTGTAGTAGAAGAAAGTCGTGATCTAAAGTTGCAAGCTCATCCGGACTGAAAGAAGACAGTCATCTCTGTGTTGTGAAACATGCTGCCCAATGAAGTACGCGTGGTAGATGATGGTCAACCTGATGGTAATGTCTATCAGATCAGCAATTACTTGTATCCAAAATTGCCTCAGAAATTGGGTAGCTACAGTGTTACTGATTACCGGTCCTTTCAGCCCTGCCCGACGCCGAGATCGTCCTAGAGGTCTAGTAGCATGGCACATCTGCCTGGCAAAGACCATTCGTATCACAACTCTACAGCGGGACTGAAAGGAGCAAAATTACTCCACAAAGGCTCCCTAGTGTCGAATTACGGAGCGCACAAGGCCAGTAGCATAAGGTGGGCTTAGGTATCTGTAGGTTATGGAGGCAGGGAGACATTGAGAGGCGAATTCACCCCCTCATCGACCATCCACTTCATCGTGCAGGTTCTGTCCCAAGCCTGTTGCTTGACACCTTCGAGAGCAACGCCGGTGTTCACTTTTATCTGTGCAACTTCTATGAGGCCACGAGGCACTCCTCGACTCGTTCTGTCGGCTGCTAGGTACTCTCCATTCACACGAGTCGCCGAAAGGGAAGTTTGGCTTCGGGGCCACGGGCACTGCCTGTGATCCCAGAACGAAAGGATCTCGACGTTAACTTGGTTTAGTTCAAACTTCTACTCTTATATATTTTTTTTTCTAAAAGAAATAAAAAAAAATCTTCTTCATCTTCTTTACAGTCTCTTCTTCCTCTCGTTTGCTTTGACTTTTTCCCTCCTGTCTTCCAAGAAAAAGAGACTCATGGGTGCTTATCTTATCCACTAACAACCGACATCCATAGGATCAGTAAGGGACCAACAGGAATACGAGAGGGATGAAACCCACCCGCCGTAGAAAATGCGTCGTTTGGAGACCCTGCTCGGGTTTCGCAGCACAGTGGCTATGGCTGACCGGTCGATCGATTAAGCGCCGGCGGCTAACCCATGCTCTCTCCCTTGTACAGTATAATCCCTGCGGCCCGAAGCGCGGCCCCCTCCAACCAGAGCCATTCACCCCCACGGTCGCAGAGCCGGGCCCCCTAGTTGACGCCCATTGTCCCATGCTTAGCCTTTCATGGCAGGTCGGCGTCCGAGGAGCCATGGCTAGAGTGGCCAACGGCGTTCCGGGCTCTGTTTCCGGTTGGTCGGGCGCGACCCTCCTGTTGGCTCTCGCTGTGGACGGCGGGTTTCGGGCCTGGCTTGTCAACGGTGAGGGCGACTATTGAGAGGGCTCTAGATGGCTTCTCATGGTCGATATATAAGCCTTGTGTAAAAGTCCAGCCGTGTGGCATCTCATTTAATTCACCATGTCACCTTTCACTTGCCTTCGGGCTACATCTTTGTATAATACTCCCTGTCACTTTAGTATCGAGCACCACTCAATACCTTCGGTCCATTCTGGTCTCGGCCTCTAGCTAGTCGTTCTCATCCGCCAACTGTCAATACTCGGTACTCCGCAGGCCTACAGGAGTGCTTCACTCCTTTTATCCAGTTCTTAATATCACCTTCGCTCTGGCAGGCCATTCCGCGGCTTGCCACAGATATATAGCTCGTCCTCAACACGGCACCAAACCTTTGCTACTCGATAATGTCATCTCCAGTTTCTGCCCGCTCGAATCCGTCCTTAACTGAGCATCACAACCCTAATTCACCATTGCTCTTCACCAGGGAAGACGGCCCCAGCCCCGGTAACAAAGCAGACAACTCAGACTCGCCAATCCCTGAGCTGAGCGACGAGGCAACCCTCGGAATAACCCTTGGCATAGTCAGCGCTGTCGTACTCCTCCTCCTCATCTGGTATCTCCGACACCGCTCGAAGCAGCGTCGAGAGGGGAACACACGGCGTTCTGGGTTGGAAAAGTGGGATCCGGTACAGGGGTCCGCGGCGTCCCCGAGTCGGAGCTGGGTTGATGTGGATGTGGATGTGGAGAGACAAACTGGGGAGGATCACGGAGTGCCACCACGTTTCGAGGGGAACAGGCAGGTGCACGCAGAACGGATCTGGGGTGCACCGAAATGGAATGCGGTTGCAGAGAGGATGGCGCAGCATGAAAGGGAGCAGAGGGAGGCTTCGGCGGGGATGAGACGGGGCAGCCGCCTCTCCAAGCCGCCTCCGTCTATGACCCGCCGACCGACGGGAGACGTCGTTCAATTGTATGATGGCAACCCAAGGGGGGAGCCGTACGTCGCCATGTTGTGGACACCCGGCCGTCGGGGCACGCTTCAATAGGGCCGATCTGCCTGCGGGACCTGCGGGCCGCCTTGGCGGGGGCGGTTCGGGGCCGAGACAGAGAGAGCCGTGAGGGATGTTTTCCGAGACGCTCTAGGTAGAGAGCTAACAGGGGATTCTGGGAGCCGTTATGTTGGACACACCCTCTATCGCCCCTTCCTGTTGGTTCCTAGACGGATGGTCTGCGCCGACGCCCGGAGCCGTTTCTGGATGACGTCTTGCCCCGGATTCGCTTCTTAATACCACAAATATTTTCAATTCTCCCGGTGAAGCAACCGTCACACCAGCTACAGCGCCCACATATGAGCTGTCGAGATCAATCGGCTTCGCAAGCCCCGTTGGTGTAAACATGACATGTCTTCCGGGATTCTCACTGTGCCTTGGAATGCAGTGCCGGACGCCTCCCTTGCTTGGTAAAGATGGTACGTCCCTAAAATCCTGCTCTTAGTACCCAAAGCGCCTACTGGTAAGACCCAAGACAATTCACCGCATCATCTTTTGAGTGGTGAAGACTGGTGGCTCTCGAACATAATTTCAATTCGTTCCTTCAGCCAAAGCCCACCCAACCAGCCAAAGCGCAGTAAGATCTATTCGCTATCACCCCCTTCCACTACTTTCAACCCCCCTTTCTCTCCTCCACTCCATCATCTCAAAACACAAGAGAACCCGGATAGGAAAGAATCAAGTATCCTTCTAATGCATCCTCTATTAATACCCGCCCACCGACCCAACGTCAAGGACAAAGCCCTAAAGCCAAAGAGCAACCGACGCTTCATGGGACATCATGAGAGCCCCTGACCTTCGCCCGTTTCACGGGCTTCCAGATGAGAAATTCATCGTTATCCTCGTACTCGCCATCCGCATCATAATCTTCCGACGGGGTGTAATAAGACTCCGCGGACGACGGCGAATCGTCCGCACACTCAGAACCCAGCCTAACAACCGGTGTCTTCTGCTTCCACTTCAGCCGAGGCCGCGGCAGCGAGGGGTCACGACTGCAATAATACGCCTAGTCAAGGAACTCGATCATCACAGTCCCCTGCTTCAACCCGGCCTCCTCGATGGTCTGGTCCAGCGACTCGATGAGGTCTTGGCCCTGCGGCATCCTCTTCAGCTCGAACTCGGTCCCCTCCTTTCCCTCCATGGGATCCGCCTTGAGCCACTCGAAGAGCCGCCGGACGGGGTCCTGCGCGTTGAACCGCCGGATGATCCGCCCGTTCGGGTGCCGGAACTGTATGCGCGTCGTGACGGCGGGGTCATGCTCCGGCTCCGTGTGAGGGTTGGTACTGGAGATCGAAGCAAACAGGTTCGGTTCTTCCGCTTTCTCTGTGCCCACCTCCGCTTCTCCAGGCCTCGGTGACTTTGTCAACGCGTCAGGGTCTTCGATACGGGGTGGCGCGTTGGAGGTGTCGCCGCCGTTAGCAAGGCTCCTCTGGAGTGCCATCTCCATCATCTCTTCCTCCGTCATCCGGTCAAAGTCCATCGCCTGGGGTTGGCGGGACTTGGCCTTAGGGACGGGGTTCTTGCTGTTAGCTTCGAGGCTGTAACGGTCGAGAAATTCGGCGAGCTGACTGTGGAAATCCAACGCTTCCGGGAACGGCGTTCCGCTCCAAAGTTTGACCTGCTCACCCGTCCTGGGATCGAGAATTGCGACGTGCGGATAACTTTGGAGATCCTCGTTTTCTCGAAAATAGAAGTTGATATAATCGCCCCAGTCGAAGTCGTTGTTCATGAACTGCAGAAAGATGAAATTCTCTTTGACCAGCTCCTTGATGGCGATATCACCCCAGATGTCTCTATTGAGCCTCAAACTCTGGAAATCATCCGTGTGATGGACATCAACGAGCAGCCATTTCTTGCTGTACTTGCCCTCCTCTCTTGCCACATCCCAGGTGCCCTTGAAGATGAGATCCACGGGTGGGTCGAAAAGGTCCGCCACGCCATCCCGACCGCCCCCGGCAGCGGAGCGCATTGTGTTCAGAGCTCCCACTCCTACAGGTAGCGTCAGCATGATATTCAGAGTCTATCAGCCGTGGTGCTAGGGCTGAGAACCTACTCTGCGGACCTGGTGGAGGCCGAACTTGCATCCTTGGGCTGGTAGAGCGAATATCGGGAACCCCTCCCCCCCAAGCGAGCTCCGGTCCTACGAGGGTCTCCGTGGTCCCCCGGATGGGGGACCTGACGCTCTCGTTAGGCCCTGCAGCTCCTGAGTATTCCTGTTCCTGCAACCTCCTTGCCTCCGCCTCGTCCTCCGCTGCCTGGGCGTCCCTCGCAGCCATCCGCACATCGTCACTATCACTAAAGTCGTCATCGTTATCGACGTAAATGGGATCCTCCTCACTCGCACCTCTCTGGCGGCTCGTGTCCCTCTCCGCCCGCGGCCTCGCAGGCGGGGTAGCTGAAGAGCCAATGCTGTGTTGTAAGTCCGGGTTGTCGAAAAAGAGCTGGACAGCTTGTTCAAAATCGCCGTTTGTCAACTCCAGGAAGCCCTGCGCCACCGGGGCGGAGGTCCCCGTAATGCCGACGAAGTTCGAGATGTCAGCGTCGTCCGCCATTTTGCAGAGCTGGCGAAGTCGTTCGTATGGAACGGGCGCCGAGCTAGACAGCGAATGGATTTATGTGCCTGCCCTCGCCTTCCTCCGAGGTCACAGGTTAGCTGCCGGTGTGACGAGAGTGCGGGGTGCGCTGGCGACCGGGAGTGTTGGCCGGAAATCAAACAGTTCCGCTCGTTTCGATGATAACCGGGGCGATTCGTCGCGGGGGCTTAAAAACTGGACGACGTGATATAGACAAGCTCCCACAAGACCGCGTCGGTTGTGATGTCGATGCTAGGGCGTCACCGGCCTGTGCGTTTCAGGCTGGTGTGGTGAGGCAGGTGGTCGCTTGCGTAGGTGGGGTTCCGCCCAAAAACCGGGCTAGCTGGAGAAAACCGGCGGTAAGAAAGAGGCTTGCTACAGGCCCAATGACGAGCTGAGGACGTGGATATCAAGATGCGCCGGGGAGATGCCAAAGAATGGGTTTGGCCAGAGCTTGCAAGAACAAAGCACCCTTCATCTCAACTTTCGGATGAAGGAGGTAAGAGCATGTGTTGGGGTTTAGGTAAGAATCTGTGACGCAACAGATGACCGGCCAAGAGGTAAAGAGGGGAGTGAGGGGCAGGGACTTGGGGCGGGAGGCTGCCAACTGGCCCGCAAGGGCACTTGGGCCACAAGTCAGGCACCACACCGCACTTGGCACTTGCGAGGTGTTGGAGCCTGCGCGTTAGCCGCATCAGTTGACTACCGCCCGTCTACAGCTATGACGGCGTATACGACGCCAAATTTGCTGGTTATCCGGCAAACGGCCCAATCCCAGGCAGAAGCCTCAGTAGTTGGGAGTCAGCCATGTTCCTTGCAATCTCCGAAACGGTGACCTTGGCTGCTTGGCTGTGCTTGGTTGACCCTCTGATATTTCATCAAAACTTCATTATAGGCCTTATTTGATTCTGCTCAAAGGCGCATTTAGCGAGTATCCCCGCGGCGGACCGGCCCCAACCACGGGTGGGCGGCCGGTACTTGCCCCAGTCTTGTGGATGGCGACTGATCGGTGGTTGACCTCACCTCGGCGTGGGCCCGTGCCCTTTAGGCCCAACACCAATCAGCCAGCCTCTGTTTACTAATTCCAGTCCTTCGAGAGACTCTGGGGAGGTTTTTCCAACTCTGGTGGTGGCGCCAAGAAGCCGGCCGAGGCGACCAGGAGGAAGCGCCTCTCCGAGTTCGGCTGTCCTCTAGGCTGCTCTCGACCACAACAGAGCATTCTTTCCGGCTTCACGGTGCGAGAGACTTCTAGAGATACCAACACAAGCAACTTCCCACCATTTCGAGGTAGAGGTACCCAGGCCGGAAACTCTGGTACGGGGGGTGACGTCCGCCCAGCCGGATCACGCTCACATCACCTGCATGATCTTCCAAGTGGCTTACGTTCTTTCTCACGGATTCACGAGCCCTTCTCTATCCTTATTGAAGCCACAGGCGAGTAGAGGCCGGGCTTTTCAGTGAGCCTGCAAGCACGCCGTCTCTTCGTCTGCACAGGGCAAGGTCTACACAGAACAAGATCCGCGGAGCTCCCCGGGCCCCGGGGAGGAGAAGAAAAGAACATTTGAGGCCAGACACTTCGCTGCCTTGATGGCAAACGCGCTAACACACCAACTTTTTCAAACCAGCATCCCCACTGTATTAGCGTCAACACCGGGAACTAAAACGCCGCCGAGACAGCCACTCACATCAGTTAATGTCCGCCGACTCGTCAACTTACAGGAAATCGTCCCTCCCGCTAACAGTGCTACTCCAAGATATAAATGACTCTTCCCCGAGGCACGGCAAGTTTAGAAATAATGGTATTGCACAGTTGGCCTTGTGACATAGGAAGCCGTACTAGACAGCAGGTGCTTTCTCGTGATGACTGAAAAGATACGTAGAGTCTATCCCAGATGTGCTCAGTCTCCAGCTCGGAGATCTACGATGTGCGGAGCTTGTTTGCATGACCTTCCATATGGGCTCGTGGATGCTTCTTTAGCCTGCTGGAACTGGGATTAGAACATTCCACGCCCTTAATAGTCTTGTTGCTCTTAGCGTCGACCCCTTCGCTGGCAGTCCTTTTCGTGGGCCAGCGGGGTTAAAGAGGGGAGATGCCCTCTTGGCAACGCCAGACGTTTAGTGGTGGCCACCGGAAATTTTCGGGCCTCACTTGCGGAGCACAACACAACCTGCATGGGACCTGCAGGAACTGGGAAATCCTGCAAGTAATAAAGTACAAGTAAAGCCCTATCGTGCCAGGCTCCGCTCACAGGTTCTTAGGAAGTTGGCATGCATAGCGCAGGGAGAAACGCACCGGCTGCGGCATCCAAGGCTGGTGAGCTTTTCCCGAGAGCCTGGGTCGCGGTTAAATTCCCTATACACGTGCTGCGGCGTTGTCCAACGGGCAGTTGACTTTTCATGTCGTACGAGAGGGGCCATCGGGTTTATTGGTCGTAGGTCCCGGTCCCTTCGGCTTCATCGAAAAGCGTGGTAGTGCCGTTGGTGACTTTCGGAACAGGACTGGGACTTTACAATTATCAAAATGTCAGATTCCAACATCGGCTGACGACAGGACGTCCTTAACGCCTTTTTTATAATGCCATGCCCGCATCCGTAAGCCCGAGTGGACTGGGATTAGCAGCGTTCGGGCGCTTGATGGCTTGTCGGCATCGATGTTCCTCATCGACGGGCCTTTCCTTGCATTCATTTGTAAGGTCAGTTGCAGTTCAAGGGCATATCAACATTAAAAATGGAGAAGCGAATGGGAAGCGAGTGACCATGCCTCCACTCCTTCTCGGACGCCCCCCGGTCCGCCAGAGTGTCCGGGGAAGAAGAAACGGCCATAAACGTGGCACCGAGCCTCGGTGAAAATTAGCAGGCCAAGGGAACACAGTACCACAGTGAATTCTCGAACACAGGCTGGGATTTCAGGCCCTCGGATCGCCGCAGGGATCTGAGGCGGACGGCCCGCGATTGGCCCGGCGAAGTCCAGCCCCTGAAATTGTACCGCGTACGTCACTCGTGGAGGGTCGCACTTGAGCCTGGGGAAAGCAGCGAGCTTCTGGAATTCAGTGTTGCAGCAGCCCGCCGGGGCCTTGACTCGCCATGGGACGTCGATCCTTGAATCTGAGGCCAATGTTCCCGAAGAACCGTGCGTTTTCAGCATGTGGACGATGACAGCTCAGCAGCATTGAAAATGCTTTGGCGGGAATGAACGTCATTGAATACGTGTACCGTGGGTCGAGAAAGGGTAGGGAAGTGACATTTGTATCGGGAGCTGTGGTCACGTAGGCATCATTGTGCGCCTCACAGCAAGACCTGCATCGCGTCGCCCGTGCTCCGCTGCACTTCCTGTCGCATGCGGACTTACCCTCCCGCCCAAACCAAGCCGGCGGTGATATTAAGGACCTGGCTCCAAATATCACTGATGGAACACAGACAGAGCGCGTCTCCATGGCTTCGAAACCTGAAACTAGAAACAGGATGCCGACGTTTCGAAACACGAGGTCTTCGCGATAAGAAGGGCCATACTCGGTAGAACACCCCGAGTGGACCTGACTCGACTGCTTCCATGGAGCCAGCGGGATATGGGCTCGTAGACTCTCGTATTCAACTTTGCCCCGGTGGCTAATTGTCATGCCTCATCTTCCGCCTATTCGGAGGAAAGGCGAGGTTGATCGTGGATGTTTCACGGCCCCATCCGGCGGCCCGACACGCCACGAGAAATGTCTTTGTCCAGCCCGTTGGCTAATATTGTGATGGGGATGAGAATAACAGCCGACGGGCTTGGGGATGACGGATGAGCTGGACCTGGTGTCTACGTGGTCTGGGTCGCCGGGAAACAAAGTGTCAATTCGGCCCATTTCCCTGGCCCGAGAGAAAAGCCAATTGACTATGTCTAAAAGGAGCTAGGAGCTTGGAGCTTCGCTCCAAGAAAAGCAACTGCTTGACCTAATTAATTAATACGGGCCAACTCACATATCAATTGCTGCGCCCGGCCTCGATGTTCCTGAAGATAAGATTCAGAGTGGATACTCTCAAATGCAACATCCACGATATCAGGCTCGGGACGCGGGCTCAAGTGATGACTTTACATGGACGCTCGATGACTGGGCGGGGAAAGACAACATGGTACCACCCGCTATTCCGCGCATTCATTCCCTGTTGCAGGTTGTAGGCTGCCCCTCCACCCCATGAATGTGGGATGCGCCTTCCCAGCATGCGGCTGTTGGTCGCGTGTGGAGTCCGACCCAGGAAAGCGCACTCGTGGGATGCCTCCGTCCTGCACCATGACAGCAGAGGCGCCCCTACCGCGTCCATATCCCTCTGACGCACGCGGAACACGTTGAGTACCTCTTGAGGTCTGCTCGTTAGTACCTGATGTGAATCGGCTTCGGACGACGGGGCATAAACGTAGGGAATCCTTTCAAGCCCGACTTTTGACGTCTTCCACTCAGACAACCGGCAAGGGCGAGCGTCCAAGACTCCTCCACTTCAATTCCCGCATGTACGCGGAATGTCTTCCAATTGGCGACTCCAATGGTAGGAACAGGGATTTCCAGCAAGTCTTAAGGCGGGGCCCGAACTGCCTGTGGATCGTCTCCGGGTCCGGGAGCCCAGAAATTCGGTTCAGTAAATCCATGGCCGCAGAGGACGGTAATAAGTGAGTCCTAGCCCCGAGGTTGATAAGTACACATTTTACACTCTCCTGCGCCTACCCCTTTATGGAGACTCGTCTCGCGGGACGCGAGAAGCAAAGTTAACCAAATTATAAGATCCCCTCTTGTAAGACCTGACCAAGTCTTTGCCAGTGTCCGACGCTGTGTCCCGTGCAATGTGTGTCTTGCATGCATTCATCTACATTCTCCCTACCAGAGCCGGAAAGCTGGTAGCCACAGTGCGATAACATTTAGCCCGAAACGTCTGCTCTTTGGCGCAGCCCCCGGCCCACTCGAGTACGTCACGATAGTGCTGTGAGGTCAGAGCTGGCGCGACGCGTGCCCTGTTCGTCGGAAGCCTCGGTGGATCTTGTTATTGGGGACCATGGCCACAATGCCTCACTGGGAGGAACTCTGTGGTTCTTGAGGCTGTGAGTGCTGGGTCCTGGGGGACTATTAGTGACTGCGGTCATCGGGGCCGTCTAAGTGGGGCCTCGGAGGAAAGGTACCGGGAAAGCACACCCGCAGTCGGCATCGGAAAATCAACGCTCCATATTCTAGGTTAAGACATCATCTTTGATTATTTGGGCCGAATGAATGTTGTTCCTTTGAGAGAGCTCTTCGGGCCGTCTAGGCATGACGGGGGACCTGCTCAAGCTCCTCCAATACTGTGTGTCACCAGCGTCTGTACTGTAGGTGTAGGGTACATTGGGTGTATGTCTACCTGTCAGAGTGCCGCACTTTAGGGCCAGGTACCGGGGGCCACAAAGACGCTGGTGGGGCAAAGCCAAAGTACCTACCCTGGTCCGATCCGATTCGTGTTCAGCTGGCTCTGCGCCGTTTCCTCCTGCCTTTGCCTTCCTCGTCCCTCTTCCTTCCATTACCTCACCAGCTCCACCACCATCGAGAAACTAACTCTTGCCTCTGCCTTTCCTTCTCTCCTTTCTTCCCCTCCCCCTCCTCTCCTCGTTCTGTTAGTCCTCGTCGTTCTTCGCACATAAAATCATTTTGTCCGTGTCTCTCTCCCGTCGAGCGTTTGTTCTCGTGCTGCGATTTCAAGAAGCATCTTTCGTGATTGTTTTTTTGTTGTCGTGCCACCCTCTGCACTCCTCGGGTCTCTTTGTCCCAACTACTTTTTTTCCCCGCCAGAGGTCCCACTGACCCCCAAAGCACACGAGTTTCTTGCGTTTTGCGCGCCAGCGCAACTCTTGGGGGAACCACACGAATCCACATTTCGAATCGGCCTCGAGCAATCCAGGGTTTTTCTGAACTTTGTTCTTCTCTTCCTTGATTCTCGGAACGTCGCGCTTCACGAACCCAGCCAGTTATTCGCAACGCTGCTTTTCTGCCTGTCGTTCGTCGTCCGTTTTCAATAATCAGCGCCACGAGTTTCGAAAAAACTTCGGTTTCCGCATTCGACCTCGACACTCCTTCAATACTCCGCGATCCGCGTCTCTACTTTGTCTTGTCGATACATCCATTGTTCCTCGGAACTCGGCTTCTACAGCTTCCAGTAATTGATCGTCTGGGAGCATTTGTACATTCGCCAATCCAAGCGCGTCGCAAACGGTTTGACTTCTTGTCATTGCTAGGCGCTCAAAAGTAAGCTACCCCCGCCTGGTTCATACTCTGTATTTTTCCCTGTCGCTTCATTTGGTCCAAAACACCGCGCCTCCTGGATAGTCGACACGCCAGCGCTATTCGCCTCGGCTGTCGATCGTCACGGAAACCCCGGAAGATCCTATCGCGCGCTTCCGTCGCATGAGCGCAGAAGTCAGCCATTGCAACAGCAACAACGGTTTTGCGACAGATTGCCGGTTACCCCACGGCCCCTCACCACTTCGAACCGGAGACTTGGGGTTCGGAACAAGTTGGAGCTTCCCCAGTCGGAGACCTGCGGTCGACATAGGACGTTAGTGTGGAAGCCAAGCAACAGAGTGGCTACATGCGGTGCTGTGGGCAGGACTTGTTCGTGACGTAGAGACGTGGACATCGCGAGTGGGTTCGCACAAGGGAGTCGGGGGTGGGCGGGGTCTCCAATACCAGCCCTTACTCCCGCTGAACTCCTGGCTCCGGCCCCATCCGAGAACTTGGGAGCTTCGGTCATACCCTTGGGTTCAGGCCTCAACTAGATGCCTGGTCCAGGAAAATACGCCTACCTGTCAACCAGCCACCCAACTGATCGAAGTGGTTCATTACGGCATCCGACATTGCCGAGCACCAAGAGATTACCGTACCGTCTTCACCGCCGCGCGCACATTCGGACTCCTGGACTTCTTGGACATTTCGGTGCTCCGCTTTAAACAACACTGGGCCATCATATATATATTCAGGGTTTAACTAAGGTACTGGGTGCTAACAGGATATCTAGGTTCGAAGTTCATACTAGATCGTTCCAGACACCATTTCTGTCTGTCGACCTTGACGCGGCTATTTAGTGCCTTCTCTACGTTCGCCCGTGCGATTCGGTTAACGTCGCACGACTATTCAAGAATCTTGAACTCCAAACCCGAGATCAGGGCGGCATTTTCTGTTGAAACTACTTGGCGTGGCGGCGCAGCTTTGATCAACTGCTTCTCGGAGTCACGGTTTCGGGCCTGCAAACACGTTTTTTCAGCTTCCTCAGTCTTTGGTATGTTGTTGTGCTAGCTCAAGCCTGCCACTTCCTGCGTCGAATTACTGAGCTTTGGACGCCATTTACGGCGGCTCATCCATACGTGCAGCTGCTATCCACACTTCCCCTATTGTTCCTGTACACCAGTCACCACTGGGATCCGATGATTCCACCATCACTATCTGAATCATCGCTGCCCTGGAGAATGGAGACCAGTTGCTGACCCATCTTTGATCAGACCTTTGAACCAAATACATAACTCGGTCGAGAATCTCTGTTTGCATCTGTACGTTTTCACCATCCCCCTCCACCCCCACGAACCTTTTTCGCCGCATATTGCCTGGCGGCGCCCATGACCGTCCTCGTCTTGCACATCAGTCAATCATACTGGCCATCACAGTCAACGTCTTCTGTGATATAGCCGAGCTCCGGGGCATGGTTAGTTTAGCCGAGGTCTTTGGCTGACAGGTCGCAATTTGTGAAGGCAAAAATGAGTTTCCCGGCAACTACCCCTGCTCCCGCCCCCAGTGGCGACATCCAGCCTCTCGGCTCTGCTCCCAACGAGCAGGCGAAGAATACTCTCTGGTAAGTAACCGAGCCTAATCTCAGCCGCGGAGCTCAGCATGGCTAACATTATTTGATCAGGATGGGCGAGCTTGAGCCATGGATGGACGAGAACTTCATCAAGGGCGTGTTCCGTACCTGCTCTGACCAGGCCGTCAATGTCAAGGTTATTCGCGACAAGAACTCTGGGTGGGTTGCCTCGTGAGTGCTGAAAGAGATCTGTGCTGACCGTGTGACAATACAGAAGTGCCGGATACTGTTTCGTCGAATTCCCGACCAATGAGGCCGCCACCGCTGCCCTGTCTCTTAACGGCACGGCCATCCCTAACTCGAGCCGCGCGTTCAAGCTGAACTGGGCTTCTGGCGGTGGCCTGGTCGACCGGCGGTATGTCTCTCTGCCCCAGCAGCAGTATTCTACGTCTCGAGTCGTCTTAAACAACGAGCTGACGTTTCTCCAGCGATGATCGCGGCCCCGAGTACTCTATCTTCGTTGGTGACCTCGGACCGGAGGTGAACGAGTATGTTCTGGTGGCGCTTTTCCAGGCTCGATTCCCCAGCTGCAAGTCAGCCAAGATCATGACCGACGCTGTCTCTGGCCAGAGCCGGGGCTACGGCTTCGTTCGGTTCTCCGATGAGACCGACCAGCAGAGGGCGCTGGTTGAAATGCAGGGAGTGTACTGCGGCAGTCGTCCTATGAGGATTTCGACGGCCACTCCCAAGAATCGGTATGTCTAACCAGTTGCGAAGCCTGACCTTACCCTTCACACTGAAAATGTTGACGCGTAGTTTCCGCCCTAGCTCCCACGGATTCCCTGGCCACCACGCTCCCCCCTCGATGATGAACAACGTTCCGCCGCAGCAGATGTGGCCTGGTCCCTTCCCCCCTCCGTACGGCGGCGGCGGTGGCTTTAACCCCGCCACCCAGATGAACCAGTTTACCGATCCCAACAACACGACCGTCTTTGTCGGAGGTCTTTCGGGCTACGTGACCGAGGACGAGCTCCGGTCCTTCTTCCAGGGATTCGGTGAAATTACCTACGTCAAGATTCCCCCCGGCAAGGGTTGCGGCTTCGTTCAGTTCGTGCACCGTCATGCGGCGGAGATGGCAATCAACCAGATGCAGGGCTACCCTATCGGCAACTCTCGCGTCCGACTTAGCTGGGGCCGATCACAGAACAACTCGGGCGTCGGCACCCCTTACCGGCCCGCCCCTCCCCCGCCTCACTACATGGGAATGGGACCTAGCCACCCGGGCCCTTACGGTGGGCAGTTCGGCGGGCCTACCATGAGCCCTCAGGGACCGCAAGGCCCCGCGGCGCCTCCCCAGGGCCCCCCCGGACCGCTCCAGGGCCCCCCCGTGCCTCCCGGCCCCCCTCAGGTATGGACCGCGCCGCATGGCGGTTGGACCTATCAGTGAAGTTGATGCTAATCGTCATAGTAAACCACCCCGGCAAGCAGACTCACTGGGACTCGAATCGAAGTTTTATTGCAGCAGGTTTGGGATGAGAAATGCAACGGACATGTGTTCATGACCGGAAAGGAAAAGTCGATTATGGATTGGCAGTGATCGTTTCCTTCATTCTTTATTACTTCAACATTTTCATTTTTTCGTCTTAACGTCCGTCATTTGCGCACAGGGTTGGCGGGGTGTTCTTGAGGCTGGATTTGCTGCGTCCTGTCCAGTTCCATCAAAAAATGTTTCGTGGACTGAAGTTTCTTTTTGAGTCTCATCATCATGGACAATAGGGATTCCCTCGATACCAGCCTGCGGGTCGTGTTGGCGCAAGCAGGCTACAATCCTCAATATTACTTATTCCGGTCTTCAGTAGTCTCTGAGATCTGTCTGTGACTTACTTCTTGTGCCTTGATGGGTGGGCCATGTAATGGTAGAGATGGAAGCAAGAAAGCCCCCTCTTTGCCGGCGGGATGGTAAGACGGGGTGTGGCCATGCTGAGAGCCATGGTGAGAGCGAGCAAAAGGGGCACGATCTCTGACGATTGGAAGGTCCAGAGATCTAATAGGAGCGCCCGCTGGCCGCCTGTTTCTTGCCTACAAGGCTTACCATAATACACTCCGACCCATACACTACCATATTACTCCATCTTTGTCCTCCTGAAACCTGGCAGATTTTACCTGGACATGCTTACCTTCCGATCTTACCTGACACAAGTGAGTATATCTCATCCTTCCTAAGAGCAACTCTGACTGATAGGGAGTTAGAGATAATGCGAGGCCAGTTAATTCGGCTTCCTGAGAACACGTTCCTGTCCAAACGAATCGACATTCACGCCTTGCCTACTGTCGAGGGTTTCAGTTGATCGACGGAGAGATAGAAACCCAGACTTAACACTCAAGACATTGACGACCCAACCCCAACTTCGAGGAAGTTGCTCGTCCAAGAGCGTTCACCCGGCTGGCTTCCGCGGGAAACTCCCTTCCAAGTTAGGCGAAGATGGATTGGGGCCGGATGGACGAGTCGTTCTTCGTGGGGTCGGTGACCGTCTTGTTCATGATGGGCTCGGCACCGGAATTTTCTCGTAGCTCCTTGTTATAACGATATCGCGTGTTCTCCGTCCAAGCGCTGGCGTCGTCATCCATTACGTGTTTAACCCCCTTTCTTTCTCCATGCCCCTCCCTTGTTCCTCTTTCCCGCTGCATTCTACACTCCCATCCATTCGCCGACGTTTCGGAAGGTAAAGCAGGAGTCCCTTCTGCTAATGAACTATGGTAGAGTGATGATAGGGCGACCTACAAGGAGAGGGCCATACTGGAGTGTGACGAGCCAAGGCCTCCCGTGCTTGTGGGGAGTTTTCGTCGGATAAAAGGACACTAGAACGGGCAGTTGCATTTTACTTGCGTCAGTAACGGAAAGACTTTCGTTGCGAGGTTCAAGAGTAGAACGGAAGACGAAGCGAGGTGAAACGGACCTTGAGTTTGGGGCGTGGATAGGGAGGTTTGAGAGTGTGGTGGAATGGGCATTAGGGTTTGGTTTACCGCATGCCTTGTTTCATTGTTCATATTCTAGACCCTCTAGTTCTACTCCAAGTGGGAACAATGTGAGGCTATGGTCCAGCGTGAAGCATGTCTCTTCTAACGTCTCGAGAAACTTCGGGCAGCCCCTAGTTCAGCATCAACCCGGCTATACGGGGATTCTAAAGGCACGTTAAACAATGCACCAATTGTACCAATGGAAAGTACTCATCCGTGTGCGAGTAGCCGTCGAGAGTAATCCTGAAGCCCAATGACCGCTGGTCCCAGGAGCAAGCTTGTCCGAGGCAAGCCCAAGCTGAAAGATGGTCTTGCTGACGACATCCCTTGATGTAGGACGGACTAGACATTTTGACCAAACCCCGCTTGAAGTAAGCATATTCGTGTCAGCATTAAAGTGTTAGGGACGACGTCTGGTTGGCCAATCCTCCGGAAACCTGCCGGTGAGACAAAAGAGGGAACAGGACTGGCCGCGGTCCGAACCCCTACTTCCGGGGCGGCGAATGAGCGCAGGACTGTGTCAACGATATATTGATTGCGGCGGGGCCCGCGTCAGGGCCAGCCAGCCTTCGTCCTCACAATAGGTGAAATTAAGAGTTGAAGGGGCATAGACTGTGGGTGCATTGGTGACGATTGAAAGAGGGGTAATGGGGCTGAGGAGAACGCCAATGGCGGGTGAAGCGTGGGTTAGCGGTCCATGGAGTAGTACAGAGAAAGAGTTGGCACGGGAGAGGAGTGTCGACCTGCCGTGGTGCCTCTCCAGTGTAAGTTGGACATGAGCAGATCATGTATAAAAGGGCCGGGATCCCTGGATAAGAAGGAACGAGGAAATCAGATCAGATCATCCTGTGCCTTACACAATTTATCGTCGTCACTAATATGAGTTCTCAGAACGTCAAGGTCGTCGGTGTTCCGGTAACGGCCGGGCCAAATGGTAACATCACTACTAAATACTTTCAACCAAGGCTTACAAGATGATCAGGCTCGTTTCCCCTCCGCCGTGAGATCCGGGACCTTGAGGCGAGGTTCCCCGACCAGTTCAACCTGTTCGTCCTAGGGATGAGGGCCCTCCAGGCGAGGCCCAAGGAAGACCCCACATCCTACTACCAGATTGCGGGCATGTCACAATAATCCCTTATCTCAAGAGAAATCTCTGTGCGAGGCGTATATGGATTGACGTCCCTCTCGCTGTGTAGGGATCCACGGCATGCCATACAAGGTCTGGAACAACGCGCAGGGGATCCAGAACTTTCAGTTCGGGGGTTATTGTACCCACTCGTCCATTCTCTTCATCACCTGGCACCGGCCCTATCTCGCCCTCTTCGAGGTACGCAAACACTTCCACAGACTCGGACCTCCCATACTAACTAATATGTAGCAAGCTCTGTACTCTGCCGTCCAGGAGGTAGCGCAGAAGTTCCCGCAGAACCTCCGTAGCCGCTATATGGAGGCTGCCAAGAACATTCGTCTGCCGTACTTTGACTGGGCTGTGAGAGTCCGCGCCGGGGCAGACTCGCTGCCACCCTCCATTGCGCGCCAGACTATCAGCGTTGTGGATACTGACGGACGGCGCAAGTCCATTGACAACCCGCTGTACTCGTTTAACATCTCGCAGGTCCGCCCTGATGGAGGTGATCTCACCCGAGGAGTATGGCACCCTTCCTTAGACCAGTCTCCAAATGCGTCTGACACTTTCAACAGTGGGAGAACCGCCCACAGACCCTCCGCCATCCCGACTCCCGTGGCGTTTCCCGGAATGCCATCATCGAGCAGGAGCTCGACAACGAGTCGGCCTCCCTCCGAGAGGAAGTCTCTCTCCTGCTCCTCTCCTACACCGACTTCGACGACTTCTCCAACAGCACCTGGCGCCGCGGCACCACTACGCGGCCCCTCACCAGCCTCGAGAGCGTCCATGACGACATCCACGGCCGCACTGGGGGCAGCGGCGGCCACATGTCGTCCCTCGACGTCTCGGCCATGGACCCCATCTTCTGGCTACATCATTGTAACGTCGATCGCCTGTGGGCCATCTGGCAGGACTTGAACCCGAACGAGTTCATGGCTGCGCGGCCTGCGCCGTTTAGTAACTTCACGGTGCGCTCCGGGACTCTGGAGGATGCGCGCACGCCACTGAGTCCTTTTTGGGATCGTTCTGGGAGTCGATTCTGGACCTCTGAAGAAGTGAAAAGCTCGACGGTGTTCGGGTACGCTTATCCGGAGACGCAGAGCTGGGCGTTCAAGGACCGGGAGACGTACCAGAGGGAGACTAGGAGGACCATTGCGAGGATCTATGGCAGCAATCCATTTGTCAACTTTACCAGGACCATTGTGCCGGTGGATAAGGCGGCGGGCAGACCGACGATCAAGGAGGCGGAGAGGCCGGACGCGAAGAGTGCGATCAGAACCTTGGATGTGGGCGTGAAACTTGCTGCTGTTGCCCCAAAGGAGGAGGAGCAGAAACCCGTTGAGACGGCTCAACAGGAAGAGAAGACTGCCTCTTCAAAGAGCCATGACGATGTCAAGGCCCCGGAAAACCCGATTGATGAGGGTGACCTAAATAGTACGTTGGGCGAGCACATCCATCCCTCATCCTCCGTCACTAACACCTGCAGCTCCCATCCCTGACTCCCTCGCCCGGCTCATCCCCGATAACCACTACACCGACTGGATCGTCAACATCCGGGCCCAGAAGCACGGTCTCTCGCAGACCTTCCGCGTCATTGTCTTCCTTGGCGACTTCAGCCCTGACCCACTCAACTGGGCCGGCAACGCCGAGTATAACACCGTTGGGCGTGTCACCGTGCTGGGCCGCAGCGCCGACACGCCGTGCGCTCGCTGCCGCGAGGACATGGAGGACGAGCTCGTGGTCGCGGGTGCGGTGCCGCTTACCTCGGCGCTGCTGCAGGATATCGCGGCGGATAAGCTGGGGAGTCTGGACGTGCAGGATGTGGTCCCGTATTTGAGGGGGCAATTACATTGGAGGGTGAAGTTGTGGACGGGGGAGGCGCTTCCGGTTGAGGAGGTTCCCGGGTTAAAGGTAAGTGTCTGCTCGTCGAGGGTAAGACTTGGAGAGGATGGCGTCCCAGGGTACCTGGGGGAATATACCACCCATACCGAGGTGACGGCTGGTAGGGCTGGAGGTCTTGGAGATGACGACGAGTAGGGAAATAGCAACAAGGGCCACGGTACATTGGAACAACCGTCTTGGGTATTATTCTAAAAAATAAGAAAAAAAATGAAATGAAATAAGATCATGCCTTTTCCACCCCGAACGCCGGATTCGTAACAATGCGTATAGTTCTCCAGCCAAGACCCTAGAAAGCGACACGCCTCTTTCGGCCCGTGTACTTCGAGTTGTTTTTCACAACCCTTCCCTTGCGCTCCAACTGCTCCTTCTTCTTCATGATCCAACCCCTGCTCCCCTTGACCATCTCCCTCTTCGCAGCTGCAGCCTTCCTCCTCGCGTCCTGGATATCCACGTCGTCCATACCCTCTACCACATTCGTGATGTCACCACCCGAACCGTCGTTAGAGGCCCCTCCGACCGTGAGTACGAGGTACAGCTTTACGTTTTTGGTTCCGGGGTCATCTTCCAGGATACCGGCGCCGAAACCTGCCCTCACGGCGGCCTGCGTGATCATATCTCTCTGTGTGTCATTCTTGGGATAGAACTGGCATACGGCCCTCCCACCCCGACGAATCGAAGCGTAAAGCCCGCTAAAGAAACGCGTAAGGCGGCCGGCGGGAGATGTATCACTGCTCTCGGCGCTGCATAGCCACTGGATGGCGGAGATGCTGATCGCAGCGTCGAAGGTTCCCGGCCGGAAGGGGATGCCCTGACCGATGTCCGCGAGCATGAGATCTCCCTCGACGTCGCGCTGCAGCGCAATGTCGAGCATGGAGGGCGAGATGTCCATGCCAACCCATGTGTGGGGCCCGCCCTGGTCGGGCTCGACGGACGAGAGGATTTCGCCCGAGAGGCCGCTGCCGCAGCCGACGTCGAGGATGAAGGAGGGGGACTTTAAGTCTAAGAGCTCAAGGGCGCGGTGGGACATCGAGGCCTGGATGTTCTGGATTCGGGACGAGGTAGTGTATTTGCGGGCTTCATTGTCGTCGTAGTGGATGTCCGCTGCGCTAGGGAGGGATTAGAGGCGGTGGGCGAAAGAGGAGGAGGGGAGGCGCGCTGAGGCCTTCCGGGGTGACTTACAGGGTATCCTCGGGGCGCGACATGATAGCGGTATATAACGAGCCGAGGGATCGTCAATTCGACTTGAAGAGAGCTTGGGTGGTGAAGATACGATCCCTTTCCGAGGTTGGGGTCTTTTTGCTTTGCAACTTTTTTGGACGGTTTTTGGTGGGGCAGGTGGGAGGAACACCGGAGGCCCCCCACGGGCTTATCTTATCAGCAGAAACTGCGGGCAAAACCCGACCCAGTAAAATTGCCCAACAGGGAAACCGATATTATGGATCACTTCGTAATTTAAGCATTAGGTGGTCACAACCTTGGATGGTTTCCGCCCACGACCTTCTCTCCCTGCCCTTCATCCATATCTGTGCGTACGCGTAGCGACGAAGCTACCTAAACCGCCCATTATGATGCTCATTACTTCCTTGGTCGGCTACCTGGGCTCTGTCCTGGGCTTTTGCTTCCTCACGCTAGCGATAGGTGAGCTTTACCAGGCTAAGTGCGGTTCCGTGGAAGCTCGCGATGGCTGACCTTCGCACCTTTAGCATCGGGCCTTTATTATCTCAGCGAGATCGTCGAAGAACATACGGTGCTTGCAAAACGAATCCTCCTCCGGATAATCTACTTCGTCATGATCGTACAGTTTCTGGCGTGGGCCATCGATGGCCTGCCCTTCGCGCTCTCCCTTCTGAGCATCGCCTCCCACGCTGTGTATCTCGGCAACATGCGGCGCTTCCCTTTCGTTCAATTGACGGACCCGCTGTTCATCGCCTCGTGCTGTACGTCTCAACCCGGGTAGCGCCTTGTCGAGTCCTAGGAACTAACAATGTTTTGTCGCAGGCCTGGTGATGCTCAACCACTACGTCTGGTTCCAACATTTCTCGAGTTTCCAGTCGCAATCGTACCGCACTATGAGTTCGTTCTACGACCGGCCCGAGGTCCCTTCCTTCACGCAGATCGCGTCCTTCTTCGGCATCTGCGTCTGGCTCGTTCCCTTCTCGCTGTTCGTTAGCCTGTCCGCGAACGACAATGTCCTCCCGACGATGGGCACATCCGAGCCGCGGATTGGGCCGGACGGCAAGAACAAAAGACAGGGCCTTGTCAAGGCTGTTGTTGACGGTGCGCTGGACATGATTGGCCAGATCACGGGCCAGAGCAGTGACCGGCATGACCTATAAACAGAAGCGTCCTTGATCCCGACACGTTCCGTGTGGAAACGGACGTTTCGGTCTCAATGTCCTTCCGCCATGTACAACCAATCGATAGCGGCGGCAGCGATGACATGCATGTCTCGGGGTTTGCAACCGAGGAAGTGACTTGACCACACCACTTACGTGGCTACGAATCTGTCCTCGAGCCTATGCGGTACGTCCTAAGCGTCTATTCCCTCTGTCGCTGTTGTGATGAATGTACCTTCGCTAGATGTTAGCTGATCAGAGCGTGCTCTGTATGATTCAAACCTCGGTCATAATACCCTGATACTACATGCCTTCTCGCTGTTTCCTTTGCATGCTATTGATCTGGACCCATGCTAACAGTCCCTCAACTTAGGTATCAAGCAATCATCAAGGGTAGTCGGATCAAGAAGGAACCCCCCCTCCCCCACCCACCGGTCCGAGACCGGCGGGGCTCGAGGGCTTGAAACGCCTGGATATCGCCCCGTCCGACCACCGGACCGCAAGCTCTCCGCTGTATATCCGGGGTCCGCGGTCGCGCCTTCGCGCCTGACCCAAGGCGAGGTTTGGTGACACTGTAAAGATACACAGGGCCTTTCATGCGCTTGTTGCGATATCTATCTACATCCTCTGGTACCGAATTGCGGCATGGGTGCTGTTTGGTATTGCTGGAACGGGCTCGGCCAACCGAAGCTGGATCGGCTGTTTTCACTCCTTCCGGTGTAGCCACTGTTACTACGACCTATCAATATTTAATTAGCTGGACCAACTGTATAATATAAATGATACCCCTTTTTTGGTCATGCCTGTGCCTTCGGCTTTTCCATCCTCAACTCTCTAATAACTTGCCATCACGTGCCAGGAACCTGTGGAAGACTTAAAAAAAAGAAAGTGGCGGAAAAGGATGTGGCGGCCTCCTGTGGCGCAGCATTCACATGGGCCAATACGGCCCAAGTAAGCGACATCCCGGACCCACTACTGCCAAGAATTCGCATTCGCCAGCAACACGTACATCCCCACGTCACCGCTTAATTGGAGGCAGCCTGAACCGTTTACGAAGCCTTTCACATGCACATGGATTAAACTTGAAGGGCGGCGAATCGCCTGCAGATTCGCTGTAGGAGGCTGTGCAGGCCCTAGCGGAAACTTTGCGCCCAGGGGCCGCGTTGGCGCTTGAAACGTGCAGATCTAGGCAGCTTTATTTCCCCAGCCTCCAGTGGACAGCCTCTGCTGTGCAGCTGCTATCCCGGGGCCGCCGACAGTGGCGAAGATACCTGGAAACGCCTGTGTTATCTGATTGCGTCACAAGCTGCGGGAGGGTACATAATTATGGTGACGCGCGCCCCAACACAGGTGCTACTTGTATAAAAGGACTTCAACTGTGACAACCCTGCCTTTGCCTTGGCCTTCCATTCCTCACTCTTACATATATTTTCCTTCTTTCTGGGCATGGGTTATTTTGTCCAGCCTGAACACACTAGCATGCGGCAAACCCTCGATTCGGCCCTCAACACGACGGGCCTCGCCGACGAGCAGCGCGGCCTACTCGACCTCGTCGACAAGCTCCAGTTCGCCCAGCTTGATGATGTTAAGCTTCCGCAGATCGTCGTCGTGGGCGACCAGTCCGCGGGCAAGAGCTCCGTTCTCGAGGCCCTGACGGGGACTCCGTTCCCGCGCGATGCCGGGGCTTGCACGAGGTTCGCGACGGAGATCCGGCTACGGAGGGCCAAGGAGGAGGTGCTCAGCGTGTCCATCATCCCAGATAAGAATAGGCCCTACAACGAGCAGGCAAAGCTGAAGCAATTTGGCGGGACGGTGAACCAGAACACGCCGTTCGACTCGATGATGCGCGAGGCGGTCGATCTGATTGCTCCCAAGGACATCCCAGGGAGGTTCGCGGCGAGGGATATCCTGGTTGTTGACAAGCGCGGCCCTGACATGCCGCTTTTGACCCTTGTTGATCTCCCAGGCCTTGTCCGCGTTGCGAACCGTGACCAGTCGGAGGCAGATATCCAGACGATCGACGCCCTTTCTGACCGGTATATGAAAAGCCCCCGGACAATCATCCTGGCTGTCATTGGCGGCAACAACGACTACGTCCAGGCCCCCATCCTGAAGAAGGCTCGGCATTTCGATCCCAAAGGGTCGCGCACAATCGGCGTTCTCACCAAGCCTGACCTGACTGAGAAGATCGGTCTTGAGGACAAGTTCATCGGCCTCGTCACGAATCAGGATGAGGAGAACAACTTCAAACTCGGTTGGTTCGTCCTCCTCAACCCGGGTCCACCTCCGCCGGGTCAGGAATGGCCCTCTGCGGAGGAGCGCAAGGCGCGCGAAGACGCGTTCTTCACTACTGGGAAATGGGCCTCGCTACCTCCCGGCATGTGCGGCGTTGGGCCCCTCCGCCAGAAGCTCAGCACCCAACTCCAGAAGCACATTGGCCGCCACGTCAATACTCTCCGAAAGCAGATCCAGGACGCGCACGCGCGGTGTGAGGCGCAGCTTAAGGCCCTTGGCGTGGGTATGGACACCGTGGAGGAGATGCGCTTCCAGATGGGGGACCTCTTCTCGGCTTCCAACAACCTCGTCACCGCCTCCGTAAACGGTAACTACAAGAACCCTCCGGGTGAGAAGTTCTTCCCCAAGGCAGCCATGCGCAAGGGGACGCCCAGCCAGCGTCTCCGCGCACGTGTCCGCGAGGAGAGCGAGCGCTTCTCGAAGCGCTTCCGGGACTCCGGCCGCAAGATCGGCTTCTCGGACTCCGAGGGCATCGTCCCCAACGCCGTGGCGAGCTCGGGCAGCCGGTCAAAACAGGAGTTTGCGAAGCGCGAGGTTGAGCCTCTGCTGCGGCAGATAAGGGGTACCGAGCTGCCGATGGACTCGAACCCGCGCGCCCCGTACATACTCTTCCAGGACTACTCCGAGGCTTGGCCGTCCCTGGCGCAGGAGTACAAGGACAACATCAGTGTCATCTGCAACGAGTTCCTGGCCGAGGTGCTGGAGTACTCGTGGCCGACACGGATGCGCTCGCAGCTGAGAGTGCATTTCCTGGAGCCGAACATGAAGGACCTGGTGGAGAGGGCGGACGCGGAAATGAAGCGTATTGTGGAGGACATGGAGCTAGAAGTGCAGCCGTTTGACCCCGAGTATGAGGAGCGCCTTAGGCAGTGGCGGTCCAAGGCTACGGAGAACAACGCCACGTACACCGAGGCCGAGGAGGTCCTCGAGAAAATGCTGATCTACTACGACCTCACGGCCCGGATCTTCATCCGCAACGTCATCACCCAGGTCGTCGAGCGCCACCTCCTCCTCGGCATGCTCCGCCTCTTCAACCCCATCCAGATACTCAAGATGGACAACCAGACCGTCGAGGCGATCGCTGCGGAGGACAAGCAGACGCGCGACCGCCGGCAGACCCTCAAGGACCAGAAGAAGGCCATCGAGGAGGCGAAGAGCCTGTGCGCGAGCCTCGCTATGCGTAGTGAGCTACGCGGCCAGGACGACTTCGATGATGAGGAGTCGGACGATGAGGACCAGAGGCAGTACTCGCATCAGCAATACGCCGCGCATCCTCAGGGGCAACAGTATCACCAGTCGCAGCAGTACCAGCAGCGGCCTGCGGCTCCCGCGGCTCGAGACCCGCGCTACGAGGAGCCTCACGGCAACTCGTCCCCCGCCCCCCGCCGGCCCCAGCAGGATAACACACAAAGCTACCGCCACCACGAGCCCGTAAGCCCGTCGTCCAGCCGCCTCTCGCGCGGGGACTCGACGCGGGTGTCGAACGAGTGGGCGCAGAACTACTACACCACAGACGCCCCTCAGGCGCCGACGTCCGCGCCGCCACCTCCTCCCAGGCCGCCCAAGCCGGAGGCGGAGGAGGAGCCGAGGTATAGCGGCGAGAGGAAGAGGGAGAGCACGAGGCATCGGATCATGGGGTCTCTTGCGCGATAGGATAAAGGGACATCGAGATAACGAAGTTTAGACGGGTTTACTTGTTTTTTTAAAGGAATGAGTCTACTAGCGAATGTATTTACATAGATCAAGAGTTATACCTCACTTTTGCACCTTCCATCTTAGCTATGTTCTTTGACGTGGTTTACTTTTTGAAGATCCAATGTAGTTCTAACCGCTGTACGCCTACATGTACAACTCCCCAAGCGCCCATTCCCCCCGTTTTTGTTCTATCCAACCCTTACGCCTTCTCGAGGCCCTCACCATCCTTTTCTGAAACCTTGAAGCACCACCCGAACTTATCCTCAACCTTCCCAAGCTGAATCCCCTTGAGCTGGTTGAGCAGCTTCAGGCAGATCGGGCCGGCGTCCTCCTGAGAGTCGGGCAGGTACGTCACGATCTCGGTGCCATCCGAGACGGAGACGCGCTCGTGGGAGGCGTTCGTGGCGGCGAGGGAGTGCGGGTTGGAGGAGGGGATGTGGCGAGTGATGGAGCGGATGGGGACGAGGCCGGCGGCGGTGCCGGCGGCCATTACTTCGGAGAAGGTGGGAAGCTCGGCGTACTTGATCTGTAGTATATGAGTTAGCCACGATGTCATTTCGTGCGCACAGGGCAAAAGACATTTAGGGAAACTTACCGGCCTCTTCTCAACCTTCCACCCGAAGCTCTTGGCGATGTTTTGCACGCTGTCGCTCGTGACGCTGTCGATCACTGCCCTCGAGTCGGGCACCACGATCGTGACTTCTTCGCCCTCAACCTTCGCACCGACGAACCCACTGGTGCTAAACTCGTCCACCTCGTCATGGTTCACGCTATCCAAGTGCAGCGTGATGTTATAACCCCTATCCCTGGCCCCATCTGTCCACCTCAGCACAGGCGCATAATTGCCCCCCACCTTTGCATGCCCCGTCCCCAGCGGCGCCGCGCGGTCGAACTCGTCGAGAATAAGGCACTTGACAGGGTGCACCCCGTGGTAAACCCCCGTGGGCACGACAAACACGCAGAACGTGTACTCCTCAGGTGGGGTCAGCCCCAGCTGCGCGCTGGACCCGTAGATCTGCGGGCGCACGTACATAGCCGCGCCCGTCTCGTGGGGCGGCACGAACTCGGCGTTGAGCCTCACGGCGGCGCGGCAGGCGGCCACGAACATGTCCTCGGGAACCGGGGGCATGGAGCCGACGGCGGCAGAGTGCTGCATGCGCGAGGCGTTGCGGTCCGGCCGGAAGATCTGGATGGAGGCGTCGCCAGGAGTACGGAACGCCTTGAGCCCCTCGTAGGCCTGCTGGCCGTAGTTGAGGGCTGGGGACATGCCGTGGATGCGCATGTGGGGGTCGGCGACGAACTTGAGGGGCGTCCATGTCGAGGTCTTGTTGGACCAGTGGGATTCGATATGGCCGTTGACTGGGGAAGTTAGAGGGGAACGTCCGGGGTATTAGCGTAGCTAAAGGCAAGGGAGGCAAGTACCTTCGCGGATCTTGAAGCCGACGTTGGCCCAGTCGATGGTGTCGGTCGGAGGCGGCGGGAAGGACATGGTGGGCTGTTCTTTCCGGGGAGTTTCGATAGGGTCGGTATGGAGAAGTGAGTCGCGAGCAGTGTGGGTAAAAGAAGGAAGAGTACGGGCGAATGCGGTGTGGTGTATGTATATGGAGGGGCAAACAAAATTTCGGGGCACGAGGCACCATCAGTGCCACTCTCGCTCTCCACCCCGAATCCCCGGAAGAGCGGCATGACACGATTACCTCAGGGCAACATCTCGCCTTACGACAGGGCCAATTAACTACAAATTAACGTATTGGGCGTTTCCGGGTACTCGTATTTCAAATCGCGGCCTTACTGGCATCTTCACTGCTGCCGCGGCTTACGTCCGATGTCGGAAGGCGGGACGAATTGCCCCTCCCCCGCACTTCCGGTTCGCATCGATCCAAGGGACTGGTGGCATGTCACGGCGAGTTATCTGGTTTTTGCTCACCGGCCGTGCACCCGACCGCGCACCCAAATTTGACGCCAGAGGTGAGCAGAGCACATTGAAATCCCTTTGGCATCGCCACACTACGTAAGCAGAGAATCAATTTTCAGACACCGCGAGCAACGAACCGCGATCGCTTATTTCGAAACCAGCGACCGCGTGGAGTGCTTTCAAAATTTCTACGCTTCAGTATGCTAGAACCATGCGTCCTATTCTATCATTCCAGTCTCGTTCAACCTGCCAGGCTGCCAAAATGTCATGTAAATATATCGATCCTTCACTTGAATGCGGAGTCGAAGCTTTCTCTTAGACTTGCGTGATGTCATAAAAAATGAAACATCGGAATTCTTTACGGAGTCATTTTATATATCTATTGGGGCGTGGTGTGCCCAGCCTTGGTTAGGCCTAGCTGGTTGGTACTCACATACTAGCGACAGCCTCGGCGCAAGGCGCGTGTCATCGTTCTTCCCGAGGACACAAATGCCATGTCAGGAGGCTTGGAAATAGTATCCAAAAGATATAGCGTGCCCGAGCTCCTCAGAATGTCGCCAGTGATCAGACAAACAGTCCGAGACTACTTGCAGTCTAGTTTGTGCTGTTTTCCTGACAATCGTTTCCCAGGGCATTGAAAACTTAAGAGGCCACTGTCCGGCAAGTCCTGATACTCGAGCAGAGGTTTGAGAGTATAGTTTCGCTATCGGAGTACGGAGGCTGCTAAGATGGCGTCGTCGCGCTGCCTTATTCAAGGTAACCGCAACTAGCTTATCTCGAGCCTATTTATCAATTCCACTAATGATGAGGAGGATGGCTAAGTATGTATTAAGCTTCCTAAGGGTCATACCTATTATCATACCTGGGAACCAGGCCCCCCTTCCCGCCGGGGCCCACCTTCTGTGGCCGTCAGACGTCCCACAGGCCTCCAAGCTTGCTTATATGGTTCTATAAATGCACTAATTCGCCTTTGCAATTTAACATATCCTTTATAACCAGTTTCACGTTCTTCTTTCCCTTTGGTACCTTCTATACTGCCTACGTTTATATTGACAAAGGGCCCTATTCTTAGTACCTCATGAGCGTTTATTGCAACAGCTGTAGGATACTATAACCTGGAATTATATCCCTATCCCTCCAGATGCTCGAATTCTAACTATTCGTCTTAGGAGAGTATCTATCACTGCTCTGCTAGATATCCAGTGCTTTCTAGTACTGAGTGAGCGTGGTGTAGCCAGACCGCACGGTTAATTCGTCCCCACAGTCCCACGTATAAGTCAACTCATATAACGTAAAATGCCGTTGCGCCTACTGAGCGCCGCGATATCTCGGTGAGGTCGGTCGCAGTGGCTCTCTGGTCAGGCTTCAAGAAGCCTACGAAACCGAGCTCAACACAACAGCTGGTCTGAATAGTGTTGGTCTAATGTCTAGCTTCAGGATGTCTGGTCGAAATGGACGACAGGTCAAATCGTTCAGCTCATATCACACACAAGGGTCCCTTGAACCTCATGCGCAGCACGATCCCTGATAAGGAGAAAAACAGTCTTGTCTATTGGATGTTTTGGTATCAGTGCCTCCCCGGTCTAAATACATCTAGGAGCCGACTGGGTCCGACCCCTGAATGGGGCCTGGTTCTAGTCCACCCCGGCTGACAAGAGCAAAGGGAACAGCGTAAAGAAAGAGAAAGCGAGAGTCCGGCCACACCACACTCATTCAGTATGAAATAGGCAATATTACATACTAGCAAGCCATTTTGCTAATAACACAGGCTCCTAGATTCGAACGAAACTTTGCTAGTAACTTCTCTGTCGGTTAGGTCAAGGAACATAGCAAAGTTCATATGTTTTCTAGCCCTATAACAACACTAATATATAGACAGACAGACACAAGGAAGTCCTGCGGCATAGGGACTTCCCCGAAGGTAACACTCCGAGATAGCAAGAATCCGGACTTCCTCAACATCCCTGGTCCTGAGCGTTGCTTGATTACCTTCATAAGGGCTAGTTCTGAAGTTAACTTTTCTGCTGTCCCGTTAGAAGATGTTAGCCTTGCAAAGGGTTTCCACCAAGAAGGACGCTCCTGTCGCAGAGGGCCGTGCTTTGAGTACCAAAATAACGCATGACGTCCACTAGGCGACTATGGTGCTGGTGTCGATCCGTACGAACCATATATGGCACTGTTGACTGCGTCAACCTTGCTTTCTTGTTAACCCTAGTAGTAGAGCTGTCTGGAAGTCTCCTCTTTCTCTGTTCGGCAGGTTGACTTTGCGGGCGCGACCACGTTGTGGCGAGCAGTGATTGAACTGTAATATACTCAAGATAATTTGTCTGTTAGAGAAGCATACCTGTAGAATAGTCCCACATGCGAAGAAAACACAGATGGCTTGTATTGGAGCACTCTTAGCTCCAAGATACGAAACACAACGCCAGCACTTTTGTATCCGCCAGATCTAGCCATCTATACCAGAGATTCTCCAAGGGTATGCCTCATGTAGAAACCAAGCCTAATCTAATGCCTCCATAGTCTCACAGCCTTGTCCTTTCCTCCACTCCCTACCAGCTGCCCGTCCGGACTCCAGTCGACAGCGTATACCTCGTCCTGGTGGCCCGGAAGATCTGATGCCAGCTTGAAGTTCGCCATCGACCATACCTTCAGCGTCGTGTCCTTGGACGCCGTCACCAGCAACCTCGAGTCCGCCGAGAATGAGCACTGGTAGACCGGCGCGACGTGACCTCGTAGCGTATTGATGAACCTCCCATCTCTGCAAACAAGTTAGTCTGCGGTTGTTTTTTTTTTTTTTTTCAAGGGCGGGCGATGCCTACCTTGCGCTCCAGATCTTGGTGTGGTTATCCCACGCCGCACTCGCAATGAGCGTCCCATCCGGCGAGAACGCAACGTGGTTCACCTGCTTCTGGTGTCCCAGAAGCCTCGCGACAGGCTTATTCCCTTGCTCAGGATCCCACAGATACATCGTCGAGTCCTCGCTCGCCGACACGAACCTCTCCGATACCTTCCCCCCTACTCTCGCTGCCTTCTCGAACCTCTCCTTTGCCTTCTTCCTCTTCCCTTCCTCAGTATCGGGGACCGGCGTGTGATCAAAGTAGCCTGTCCGCAGCACAAAGTCGCTAGAGAGCGCGAGATGGTTGACCCAGTGCGCGTGACTCACGAGAGAGTGTATGAGCGTGCCCTTGTCCGAGTCCCAGACCTTGACGGACTTGTCGTGGCCAGTGGTGTAGATCCTGCCCGTGCCGCCCCATTTTACGCAGCTCACAGTGTCCTTGTGGCCGGAGAGGACATGTTGTATAGTCCCCGAGTTTACGAACCAGATCCTCACCGTCGCATCCTTACTCGCGCTCGCTAAGCGCGGACCGCCGTCCTGCCAGAGATGGTACGGCTCCCAGGCGAGCGCGGTAACCCACTTCGCATGCCCCTTGAGAGGGCCTTTCCCGACGCTCTTCCCTGTGCTCGGATCCCATATCCTCACCGCCTTATCCATACTACCCGTCGCCAGCCTCTTTCCGTCAGCGCTCCACTCAACGCAAAGAACCCACCCCTCGTGGCCGGAGAGGGTGTACTTGGGCGTCCCGGTGTTGCAGTCCCACACCCGCGCCGTCCTGTCTCCTGAGCCAGTGGCGAGAAGGCTGCTTGTAGCAGGGCTAAAGCGCGCGGCGAGGATGGGCTGGCCGTGGCCCGGCATGCGGCTGCTTGCACGAGTGACGCTCTGCACGCGGAAGACGGCCTGGGGTTCGGCGCCGAGGGTCACCGTCGTCTCGAAGGGGTTCGATATGCCATGGGAGCGGAGGAGTTCAAGGAGGTCGGTGGGGTACTGGTCGACGATGGTGTCGGTGCCGGGAATGTGCACCCTGAAGCGGTACGGCAGGAATTCTTCCCGTTCCTGTTGCCGGTGTTAGACTTTACCATTTCTCCGCTTTGAAATTGTGATGTAACTACAGGGATAGGTTAAGCTTACCCTTGCTAGTAGAGTGTTGAGAAGGAGAGATATGTTCTTCTCGCTCGCATCCGCAAGCGGTATCTCGATCACGTCCGCTAATTGATTTCCGTCCCCATCCACGAACCGCGCCTTGAAGGAGCCCGTCTCCGAGGACGTTGGTGCCGAGACATCCTGCTGAGTCTGAGTGCGTTCGAGGGCTTCCCTCTTTTGGCGCTTCGACGGGGGTGGCAGAACTGTCGCCATGGCAAAGGTGTCGTTGACTTTCGGGGAGCTGGTTGTTCCAGGATCGTGGCGTCCGGAATAAAATTTCCAGGCTTCGCATATGCAAGTACGTCGTCCCTCCTGGCACCCAATCTTGGGAATGTGGGTGGCATGTACAAGTGGCACCAGCTGCGGCCGCCAGGATCTGGTCAAGCCAATGTGGAAGTGGGGCCGACGTGACATCGCCGGCGGCTCGGGGCGCCTTCAGGAGCACCAACCGGCCCCACAGTCCGTGATCAATAAAACCAAGCAGCCGGCTTGTTACGAGGTGTGACTCTTCCTACATTGCCTGATTTCATCAACTGAATTCCTATGAAAATTGTGTCGGATCCCGCTCGAGCTCGTTTTGAGCACCATGTTATTAGCCCCATCGATGCGGAGCCGGGCCTCATCTCTTCACGCCGATGGCTTCTCGCAGCTTATCGACACACATCTGATGGGCAATCGCCCAAGGCCTGCGACGGGATGCTATCTAAGAGGTTTAGTGGATCCTGCCAACGCCCTCGGAGTGGCTGGGACTGATGTCGACCATGGTACTTGCCTCTTTTGAGATGGGTGCCTCAGTCTGCCGCGCGGGCGGCCGCCTCGTTTCTCGTCCAATTGGCCAGCGGTAGACGCGCCGCCATGCATCATGCATGAGGATCACTGAGCCTCCACTTCCCGCGTTGGTCGAGGCGAACAAACGAGTCTTCCCTGTGCCTTCTCCACGATGTCCTCTTATTCTTCCATTGCTACAAATGAGAATATGGCCTCCCATGGGATCTGCAATGTTACGAGACGGACCTTCCTCCTCGCAAGCATGAGGCATGCTTTCTTCTGAACTAGGTTCCTTTTCCTCGTGGATTCGCAGATATGGAAGCAGCCGAGAGTCATGGAGTGCCAACAGGAGATGCCAAAGGCCCCTTGGGCCTGACCACCCTCAGTCAACCCACATCCCCTGCTATCGCGGACATTATCTTCATCCACGGGCTTGGTGGCGGAAGTCGGAAGACATGGTCATACTCCTCGAATGCGGACCATTTCTGGCCGAAATGGCTGGCCGAAGACCCAGAATTTGCCAACGTAGGGATACACTTATTCGGATATGCCGCCAACTGGACGAAAGCTCAAAAAAGCATTCTCGAAATTACCAACTTTTCACATTCTCTTCTCAACGCCGTATCTAGTCACCGCCGAATAGCTCAGGGAAGTGGTGGTATCATTTTCTGCTGTCACAGTCTGGGAGGCTGCGTTGCGAAGATGGCATATATCCTTACCCGGGAGGATCCGTTGCGCTCTGCTCTAGCAGCCAGAATATGCTCCATGATATTTCTTGGAACACCCCATCGTGGCTCGGATCTGGCTAAGCTCCTTTCCGGGATCCTATCCGTGACGTTGTCCAAGAAGGCTTACGTTAAAAGCCTCTCGTTCGACTCCGCCGAGCTAAAGAGGATTAATGATCTCTTCCGAAAGCACGCCGGTCCCATACGACTGTGGTCCTTTTATGAAACGCTACCCACAGGGATTCTGGGACTCGGATCTATCGTGGTTGAACCGCACTCGGCAACTCTCGACCACCCAGGAGAGGAAATGACGCCTATTGATGCGGACCACCGGCAGATATGCAAATTCAAATCCTCCGATGATCCGAATTACAAGACCATACGGAAATCGATACTTGCGGCCGTCGATGTTTCCCAATCACAGCAACGCCAGATCTTTGTCTCCAAGTGTGCGCAGCTCAGACGGTTCTTGCAGATACAGAGCATGGCTGGGGACGATTTCGGCACTCTGCGGGCATTAAAGAATCGAGAATCCTGCGGTTGGCTTCTGCAACGGCCACAATTTACTTCTTGGACTTCAGATGAAGGCAGACATTCCCCGATATTTTGGCTTACGGCGAGGGCGGGTTTCGGAAAATCTGTCCTGTCGAGCCACGTACTAGACACTCTGAAGTCCCGACCTCACACCGTCTGCAGCGGCTTCACCTTTCAAAACGCCACGTCGAAGACATCTGCTTTCAGCGAGTGCCTCAAGTCCCTCGCCTATCAGATGGCCCAAAATGACCCCGAAATCTTGACTCGACTGCTCCAACTCGAACAAGAGGGCGTTCTATGGGATCCCTTGGACGATCTGCAGGTGTGGAGAAAGGTCTTTGTAGAGAGTATCTTTATGGCCTCGTCTCTCTCCCGGCATGTGTGGGTTATCGACGGCCTAGATGAATGCTCCAACTTTCCAGCTGTCTTTACGAAGCAGCTTTTGTCCCATGCACCCACGGATCTGAGAATCTTCTTGACGAGCCGACCTGTCGAGACTATTAATCGCGGCATACGGGCTTTGGGTCGCAGAGTCTCCCATTATCAACTTGGCTTTGACGATACGGCCGAAGACATTGAACGGGTCGTGATGGTCGGACTCGACGCTCTGGATATATTCGAAGACGAAGAGGAGAAGAAAGAAATTGGCGATACCATTCTGCGTCGGTCATCCGGAGTTTTCCTTTGGGTTCGTCTGGTCCTCCGGGAGTTTGAATCCAAGGTATGGTCCACGGAAGATGTTAGCTCAGTTCTGCGTGGAATTCCGGACGGTATCTCCCAGTTATATACCAGGAGTCTTGGGCCCGCGTTGGACGACCAGCGAATGTTGAAGTTCATGAAGCCGATTTTCACCTGGACAAGCCTTGGATCCAGAAAATTTACTGCACAAGAGATACGCTCTGCTGTCAAGTTGGAAATCCATGAAACTCTGCAGAATATTGAGAAGGCAATCCCGAGTATCACTGGGCAGCTTCTTTTTGTCGGAAACGGCATGGTCCATGCAACCCACGAGACTCTCCATGAGTTCCTCCTGTCGAAGGAGTGTCCTCATGCTATCAGGATTGACAAGCCACAGTCACATTCTCGTATTGCCACCCTACTCTTGCATTATCTGGCTGGTGGCCATATGCGACCGGTGGTACGCCAGAATTCGACATACGTCCTCCAAGGATTTCATGGCAAGGCTGACATGGTCCTGGTTGACTACGCTGCCAGACACTTCTCGGACCACTTATCTGAAAGCGACCCAGCGGACTGTGAACTCATGAGTAGCTTGTGTCGATTCCTGGAGAGCGACGGAATATTGGCCTGGATGGGGCTTGCTGCAGCGGATAAGGATATTCGTCGTCTGGCAAACGTCGCCGACCGTTTCGAGAAGTATCTGTACCGGCGACGGCAAGTGTTGGGTACAGATGATGACTCCAAGCATGATCTAATACGGCAGTGGGCCACGGATTTATTCCGGTTCTCGTGCAAGTTTGGCCCGCAGTTGGCCGACGGCCCAGGTTCCTTCTTGGATCTGATACCATCTCTATGCCCGTCCGGCACGGTTCTTGCGAAGACATTCCGACGATTTATGCCCAGCTTCTCTTCTCGCGCGCTCAGGAGCGCGCCGCTTATCTGGTGGGATCCCATTCTGGCGTCTAGGGAATGCGAGCGCACCATATCTACGACTGCACACGGATGTGACTTTTTCGCAGCTGTACGGGGCGGGCTTGTGGGAATCTACGATCAGAGGTCCACTCAATGGCTTCTGGACATACCTTTGCCAACACAAGACCAGGCGAAATCATCCCAGGGCGATCCGGGGGTCTCCTTAGCCTTCAGTTCCCGGGATCAATACCTTGCCATCCACCACCAACATCAAGTCTACGTGTTCGAGCCGCCCACCGGAGCTCTCTTGCATCAGTATGCATTTGAGGAGGAGACAGGTCTTGGAGCTGGAAGTAGGGCTTACCTAGCCTTCCCTACATCTGACCGCCTGGCCCTTTTGACTGCGAAGAGAATCATATATATTTCATGGTAATGTTAAGATCCATCTTGCCTCATCATTCTCCGCGGGATAGTGCTAACCTATGATTCATGCTGGCAGGGAGGGCCGACCAGGAAATCACGACATCATCCGTCAAGCTCAGTTACCAACCAAGGAGTCTCCCCAAGTTCCACCAAACCAATGGTGGATGGAACTCTCCACAGATGGGGATAGATCGATCGTCGTCTTTGGTGTTCATCCCAACTCAGAATCAGTGATTCTTTGGGACTCGACGAGAGACGAGATCGTTGCGGAGTACTCGTTTACCCCCAAAGTGACAAAATTGCAACTTGCCTACGACCCAAAACCATCGAGTATCCCGGGGCAGTTTTCAACTTCACGGCCCAACTGGCCACCTAAATACGACGCATCTATATCATGGAAGGAGGGACGTCCCACTATACGTCCAGGGAAGCTCAGCGCATGGATTAGTCCCTCGCTGACGCTGCCGGTGCTGGCTCTCCTGTGGGAATATGGTGGTGAATTCAAGCTTAGCATTGTCAATTATTCGTCGGAGGCTCTACTCTACGACCTTCCCCCGCAACCCTGGTATCTCCGCTCCGGTCTGCCCCCGCTTGTGTCCGCGGGATTCTCTGGCGACGGTAGAACTTTCGTCTTCCTACAGCAGGACTTAATATTTGTGAACTCATTCACGATCGAAGGCGATGGTATTGTACGCATGGCTACGACTTATATACCTATGGACGATGTCTACCACGAATTGGTACCGACTTTCGCCAGTGATTTTCGCCTCCAGTTGAACTTTGATGGTTCGCGGTATATGTTGATATCGCCGTCCAGTCTGAGTGCGGTGGTGCTGTATGCACGGCAAGACAACCACCAGGCTCATCATGAACACAGACATCGAGAGTTCTACAAGAGGGAGATGAAGGAGAAGAGGGTTACAGGGCCACTGCCCGCAAAGGATGAGCACAGGGATAGCTGGTTTGTCGGCAGCGATGACGAGGCGAGGATCACACTTGTTTTCCCTCAATCCTTGACGACGGTACGTGTTTGGAAGTACGACCTCCACCCGCTCGGCAAGCTGAATGACAGCGCAAGAATCTGCACAGAGTTGGTTATGAATGACGGAAAGACCCGGGCGGCATGGGAATGCAATTGGTTTATTGGAAAGGAGCAGCAGGCGGCACTTATCGTAGCCGACCTTCCTTGGTCTCCGGGTAAGAAGAACGGGACTATGGACGAGCAGAACCTTCTGACCTTCGACGTCGTACTCCACCGGCCTATCGAATCCCCCTGTCATTCGCTACTTCTGAATAGCTCCGGAAATAGGCTGGTTCGAAGGACAAATAATGACTGCGAACTGTGGGAACTTCCCTCATGGAAACCCCTAGCCAAGTGGAACCTGTCGCAGTTCTGGCCTAGGCACGCAGGACAGAAAGAGCAGCGCGGGGCGGCCTGGTTGCCGCTTCTACAGCACGCCAGGGATCCGGAGTGGCTTCTCTGTGTGAATGTGTTTGCGCCGAAATCGGTTGCAATGTTATCGTGGAGGGATTTCTCTCTGAGTATGGGTGAGGGCGACGAAGGGTCCGAGGTGATACCATGCCCAGCCTCGGTCGGGTCACCTGCGGAACCCCTCCCGATCAGCCAGCCTACACGGCCGGATCTGCTGGAGGCTCTGCTACATGGGTTAGAACTCCTCGTTCCCGATATTGTTTGGTGCTACAATGACGACATCTTAGTTTGGAAGGAGTGCTTCGCTCAGTACACGTCATTCTGCGCGACTCAGGACCCCTGCTTTGGGATAATCGACAAGTTCTTCGACGGCCGCGGATTCCTCCCGATAGCCTTCCTCGGCACCTCGAGAACGCTCGTGTTCCTGGGAAGTGATATGTGGATATACAGCACCCAAGTAGGTAACCACATCCCGACAGCCACCAGCCATGAGGCGCGGGGGTATCTACCAACCAACTCACCTTGGATCTCTGGCTCCGGTGCCTTCTCGCCATCCTGCACTGCCTGCAGACAGAGCCATCCCATACGCGCCCTGCGCCACCTCTACGCCGGCTTCGCGCAAAAGGAGCGCTGGAAGTGCGCATGGGCAGACGGCGGGAGGGGACCCGGCAACCGCCGGAGGATGGACTTTTCGTTCTGGGGGGCTGAGCCCACAGACAGGATCATGGTGCGGGACGGTCTGAGGTACGCGGATGAGGTGGAGTGGGTTGAGTTTAGGAATGAGAGGGGGCAAGTGTGGAGGAGCGGGTGGAAGCTTGTGGAAGGGGGGGTGTTGGATGGGACGACGAAGACGGGCCGCGTCGTTTGAGAGCTAGAACGGTCAGGGATAGGTGGGGAAAGGGCTCGCGGGACCTGGCCGCTGGGAAATGTCGGCCTGGATTCTGTGATGTCAATGTGTGATTGGACAGAACTTGAGGATTCTTAAGACTGGAAAACAAACAGCCTTCCCGGCTTTATGAAGATAAGTCTTTCATTTACTCATCATGATTTCACTTGACATACCTAGCCCTATTTGGTGCTCTACCTACCCTCAGCCGTACCTCCGAATCCATCAATCACCACCATCAACACTCGACCCCTTGTCCCCCTCAACCTCGCCCTCATACAATGCCGACATCTTTTCAATGAACTCCGCCCTCAACCTAACAAGCAGCCCGCCCATCGCTCCCTCATCCATGCCCGACCCCGCCACCTGCCTCAGCGTCTCATATAACCCCATCACAAGCTTCCGCCTTTTCATGAGCCTCGCAAACTCCGCATCCTCCCTCTTCGCCTCCTTGCGCTCGGTCAGCAGCTTCGAGACGCGCTCCGCCTCTGCGATGAAGGACTCAGGGAAGCCCATCGCTTTTGCGAGGGCTATGCCGTAGCCGCGCTGCTGGACGGGGCCCGTGGCTACTTTGTAGAGCATGGTCATGTTCTTTGAGGTGGGAGCTGTGTGCGTGCTGAGGTGGAGGTTCAGGACGCCCGGTTTATTGGTCAGAACTCGGGCTGCGTTGCGATCAGTGTGGGAAACTTGAGCTTCGCAAGATATGTCGTCCTACCGATGTCGACAAAGTGCGTCGCGAACCACACCTTCGCGTTGCTCTCAATCAGTGCCTCAGCCATGGCGAGAGCAACCGCAAGTCCGTCTCTCGTGCTAGTCCCACGACCAAGTTCGTCAATGACAGCAAGGCTCTGGTCGTCTACATTTCTGTGTACTTGTTAGCTGGGCTTTCTTCGAAAAGAAGGTCGAAAGAACGTGCCTAAGCATGAACGCCATCTCCCGCATTTCGACCGAAAATGTGGACAAATTCGCCTCAATGCTATCGTCCGTCGTCACGCGGGCAAAAACCTTGTGGATGATGGGAAACGCAGCGTAATCAGCTGGAACGAAGCTTCCCACCTGTGCCATGATCTGAAGAAGCGCGACTGATCGGATGTACGTGCTCTTGCCGCTCATGTTCGGGCCAGTGACGACCTGGAAACGGTATTGCTCAGTGGCATAATAGTCATTCGGGACGAACCTTTCCGAGGCCTAGCAGCCGCCAGTTAGCAGAGAAACGTGGCCCAGGAAGTTACTATGGCCTCACCGCATCAAGCAACGGATGTCTCGCAGACTTCAACGCCAAAGTCCCAGTGAGCTCCGGTCGAACATAGCCCTTCAGAGTCGCGAGCTGAGTAAAGGCCGTAAGCATGTCGAGTAAGGCCACCGCCTCACAAACCCGGAACAGATCCCTGACCTGTAGGCGAATACTATCCAGGAGCTCCTGGATAACCTTGTCGCTCTGACTGATGGCTTCCATGGCGGACTCGTACACTCGCTGGTTCAGCTTCTTCAAGTCGATTGTCTGGCACTCGATCACACCTCTTTTCTTGACCTGGTTGACGAACACATCTGGAACAGCCCTGTCCTCGAAATCAGCCGCCTTGAGCTTCAAAAAGAACATCCGGCTGTTGTCGTATTTCAGGGAGATGTCAACGTTAAAGGTGCCTATTCCAGGGTTAGCGATGCTTGTTTACGCAGGGTGAGGGGCCAGACTCTTCAATCTCTCCACATAGTTCACCGAATCCTCGTTTCCCTCTTGATATGTCTTTCGAGCCACATCCAATAGACCGTTGGTCCCCGCCTAAGGTCTTTTTTTTAGCCCTTATTGCGTCAAACTGGAAAAGGGGGCCGAGCGGTGCGCCTTACTTTCACGGCAAATGTCCTCTGATTCCGAAGTTCCAACGGAGACTTGACGTACGTCACGTTAGGCTCGATGGTAGCCGTGATCAAGGCCAGAGGAGGGTTGATGATATCAGATGAGCAGAGATCACGAACTTTCAGCAGGAGAGCCCCAGTAGCGGGCTCGAGTGCCTTGAAAACTACCGCTACCTTCTCGAGAAATGTTTTAAGCATTAGCACGTTGTTAATAGCCTGTTCCGAGTCCTGGAGAGATGGCTTTTGGGGTATTATGATGAGCTGGAAGTTTGTTAGCATTTCTGGCGGATCACACTAAGAGTCTCGGCTTGCCTTGGTCAACAACTTCTCAATGTCCGTGAAGCCATGAAGTGCTACCAGCATGTTAACACTAACTTGCGGCACGACCGGGGCAGTCCATACATTTTCTGACTGCAGTGAACATCTCCTCATTTGCAATGAGTTCCTCAATAGCATCATATCGTGGAGTCAAGCAAGTCTCCTTGAGCGTTGAAGGCTGGACGATGTTGCTCCGAAGCATCCTGACTCCCATGGGGGTCAAAGTCTGGTTCAGCAATCCGAACAGGCAATTTTTGGACCTCAGGTCGCGCAGGTTGCGGATGAGCTCGAAAGATTGGATTACGGAGACGTCAATCATCATTGTGCCCTCGGATGGCTGGTACCGCACTCTCATGGAATGAGGAATAACTCGGAAGTTGAAGTTCGTCTCCAAGTACGACATGACCTTGGCGGAGTTGATTTCAATCATACAGCATTACAATGGGGGCAAAAGTAGACTTACCGCTGCAAGAGAACAAGTAATGTAGAACTTACCCTCAATCGCCACCTTGATCGACTCGGCATCCTCCTTTGAGGCAAGGTTCTGAAGGAGCTCGAGTCCAGATGCCTCGCTCCACGACTTGCGGTCCATGGGGACAAGGCGCGATTGGGGAACATGCTCGTCTATAAGTGAATACAGCGTCGATGGTGGATAAGGCGGGCAAGACGTAGCCAGCATAATAATTCGAGACGGCTCGTGCATCTGCAACTTGTGTATCGTCCGGACGTAAAATTGGTTGTCGCTGATCTGGCTCAGGACAACCTCGCCTGTGGACGTATGGATGAAGCAAATCCCGACGGTGGGCGTGACGCCTCGACCCTCGCTGATGGCGCAAACTATATCGTCCTCCGCATCTCGGACGCCAATGGAAGGGGTTTGGCGGGACCTGGAGCTAGTGCTCGGGCGACCGATTGTCGAAGCGCGAGTTGGCGGCCGACTAGCAGCACCAGGGGGGTTGAAGGGCGCGGAGGCGGATGCGGAGGCGGTCGAGAAAGTTTCCGACCCGGTGGAAAACGATCGAGACGTCATGTAGCTCTCGCTTGTAGAAGGCACTTGGTTCGGAGCGGGTAAGCGAGACTGCTGCGAAGGCAGGGCCCGGGAACTACTCGAGGGCGAGCCCAGGAAATCCATTGAGCGAACTTCGGTGTCACAGCAACTTGGTGAACACTGGTGCCCCAGGCCTGGGAATTAGGTGTCCGTTCCTACGGTGCATATAACAATGCCTCCCACTGATGCCTCCATGGGATCCATTATCGACTAATTTTCTCTTGATGACTACGACGTACCTGATGTCTCCTTCGTCGCTTCCTCGTGAAGTTGTTAACAGCCGTAGCACCTTCCGATGTAGCAGGCTGTAGCCAAATACCGCCCCTTCCTCTTTCCTCTCTTGACAGCGGTTCCGGAGTATAAGTAGAAGTACCTTGCTGCTTGTCGTCTTGTAGCAGGAAATGACTTTGATCTGCCCAAATCTACCTTGTGAGTTGGAGAGCGTATGTCCACCACATGGATCGGCATGCCGGTCCCTTCCTTCTTGACTTGATCGAGTGTTTTTTTTTTTTTTTTTTTTGGAAGTCTTCAGCTTCCTTAGTCTTTTCAACTTCC